>JAUZNC010059174.1:0-10433 GCA_034780395.1 Vannuccia rotundouncinata
ATTACTGTTTTTGAATGTCTTCCTAAATTTAAAGTATGCTATTTGCAATACAATAAATTTACTAAAATACTCTAAGCCCATATAGAAATCAAAATTGTAAATTATCGTTATGCCTATATAGAAATCAAAATGTATTGCTGGAAAGTGAAATGAGTTATAATGTGCCAATGATGAATTCTGGCCCACGACGTACGATGACGTACGTACTTAAATTAGCACCATCGGGAGCATATTACGAATACAAAAATTGGTTGGTTCAAAACCATAGTCGCAGCTAAAATAATTATTATAGCTGCATTATACGTAGCCTCTAAAGCATGCTTAAAAGCGTAAAGCTTGAGTTATGCAGTGTAAGCATGCGAGCTCTGCAATGTAAAGCATGCCTACCCTATATTAAAGCATGCTTTATAACTGTATAACGTGCTTAAACAGAGTAAAGCTTGAGGTATGCACGTTGTACTGCAGAGCTCATGCTTTACACTGCATAACTCAAACTTTATACTGCAGAGCTCATGCATTACACTGCATAACTCAAACTTTATACTGCAGAGCTCATACTTTACACTGCATAACTAAAACTTTATACTGCTATGCATGCTTTACACTGCATAACTCAAACTTTACACTGCTATGCATGCTTTACACTGCTATGCATGCTTTACACTGCTATGCATACTTTACACTACTATGCATGCTTTACACTGCTATGCATGCTTTACACTGCATAACTCAAACTTTACACTGATATGCATGCTTTACACTGCTATGCAAACTTTATACTACAAAGCTCATGCTTTACATTGCTATGCTTTACACTAGAAAGCATGCTTTTAAATCGTATAATTCAAGCTTTACATCATAAAAAGCACGTTTACCTAATTACTGAACCCCAAGGTCGCCATATAGTGTTTAGCTCAATTAAGTATATTAATATATGTGCTTTAATTGTTATTTCAGCGTCGTATAAAAGCGTTTGAAAAATGTTAAGACCAAATATTAAGCTAAAAAATGTCAAACAGTAGCAACATATTATTTTCTCCTAAAAAGTGGTGCGACAGGATCGCATCTGTTCCTGTTCTAAATTTATCCATGTTTTTTATTGTAAAACTTATTTTTTGCTAATGTTATTAATTGTTTACCTTCTTGCTCGCGCTATCTAAGCTAGATCTTAAGACTGCTTGGCGACATATTGCAGGAGGCAGACTGAACTTTTAATAGAAAAGGTGCAATGTAAAGGGATGCTGGCCCCAGCGCTTGCGCCACCACTATAGACCATAAAATATAATTTATTATAGATTAAAAGGGCTAAATATATTATGTATTATACATATATATACATATAAAAGATTTTAAAAATGACGTCAAGCAAATTTAGACCTTGTAGCATGCACAGTGACAAATTTCGAAACCCCCTTCAGAAAAGACGTCACTTTAAGTTCTACCCCCTCCCTTCATACACACTCAACGATAATAATTTACAGCGTTTCATTAATCTAACTTATAACATATGCGTACTATAACGTAATGTAAAAAATGCATTAAAAATGTCTGAGTAGAACTGTCGAAAATCAGACATTATTTTGAATAATTCGTGAATCAGCATAAACTGTAAATTCAACTAATCTAAACGAAAAATGTGGTTTAAAAATAGAGTAATGATAATACAACAGAGTTATCTTTCTCTATGTGCTTTTACAGGAATGTTTTGTGACTTTACAATTTTGGAAACCCCTCTACCCCTCCAACACGCTTTGTCACGGATTTATCAACCCTCCATCCCCTTAATCAGCTGACGTCATTTTTTAACCGCCCCATATACATAAATAAATATATTTACACATATGCGTACATACATTGATCTAGTATGTATATATTATATTATAGCTAAATAAAAACTCTATATTCTTCTATATTTACAACAATATACCTATAATTGACGTTGACAAGAGCTTTCTTAAGCAAAGATGATTCGAAAATACAATTAATTGAAATTTTAATATAATATAACAATTAATTTATTATTTACTAATATATATGTCAATTATCAATGTTTATTAATAATTTTTAATTTTTTTCTTTTTTTATACTAAAATATCCATTAATAAATTGAACGTTTTAAAAAAGAGCGAAACATAAATAGCCTAAATCAGTTAAGTTTTGTGTATTCTACATCTACTTCGCAATATAACACTTCATTCCATATAATATCTCAAATTAGTTTATAAATGGGTAAGTTTGACAGTATATTTTACGTTAAATTTTATTTCTTTCTAGACTTTTCATGTAAACATGATTGTAAACTAAAAAATAATCATGATTGTTTGAGATAAGTATAAAAGGTGGAATTTCACTATTAAACATCATATTCAGACGCTGGTGGAATATTAATATAAATAGTAAAATAATCAGAGCATTTTCTCAAATACTTTGAACACTGTATAATTACTATAATGCTTCAGTTAGAGTTTCAAATAAAGAATTTATAGTTTTTATAATTGTTCCTGAAAATTATGAGAGTTATTTTTAAATTTTTCTTTGCACACACTGTAAACAATAATATTCTCTGCTTTTTGTTTTGGGACAAATTATAGTGTATTAATGTATTTATGAATTACATTAGCATATTTATAATTATATATCTAACAATATTTAGTAATAAATTTGTCAATCTATTATCAACCATATAAAAACCACCAAATATAAGAATGCTTTATATTCATTATTAATACCATATATAATTTTAATATCATGCTGCATATTTATAAAATAATAGCTCCCAAATTATACCTTTTATAATAGTTTTATTATTTAAGTTAATTTCACTGCTTTATGTTGAATTAAAATGTAAATTATATACAAACACATTAATATAATAAAACATTTAATTCAAAAATAATAACAAAATTATTTATTATTTTTAATAGAATTATTTTATTCAATATAAAGCAGTCGAATTTGGAACAGTGATGTGTAAATTATTTAACAAAACAAATTCAATACAAGCAAGCAAATATATATATATACATATTAGTTTTTATTTATAGTAGAATTATTATTTTTTAATTCAACATAAAGCAGTCAAATTTACAAAAATAAAATATAAATTTGTAATTTGCATCACACATATTAGTAATAAGTGCAAATTGGTAGATATAGTTTCTAGTTTATTATAGTTTAGGACTCTTACTTTAAAAGATACATATTAATAAGTTACATTATAAGTAAATGTGAAAAAAAATTAACACAGTTAGGACTAGGTATTTTTCTATCTAAGTATTATATATGTATTTTATGAACATGATTATTAATTATAGTCATTATGTGTTAGAGTATGTATATTATAGTTCTGTATTATTATAGTAAAAAATATCAAATAGTAACAAAATCAGATAAATAAAAAGTTATTTATGGTTTACAAAATTCATGATTACTTAGTTATTAACAGCTATTAATTTAGTATGATCAGAATGTATATTTAATAGGGAAATGTGATTTAATCTTTGCTGTGGACATAAACTCAAATATGTCTTTAGGTGATGCATTGAAGAAAATGAACATTCACTAACAATATTCATTGCTGGATTTATCAGAGTTAACTTAAATCTTGATCAGTTTTGGAAATCAAGGATGTTGTGAACAGAAAAATAGAGCTGCAGAGCCCTAAGCAAATCAATATCAATTTCAAAGCCAAATTTAGATCTCAGCTAAATAATTGCACTTTTGGTTTTCATATATTATTTCTTTAAAATTAAAATATGCTGAAGCTGTTCAAATTCTTGCCACCCAGGATGATTGAACCTTTGATTTATGGTTTGAATGACAGTATCAGTGGCATTGAAGTATATTGAGCAGTTGTAAGTGAAGACTGAGTCAAAAAGAGGGTATGTTTTTGCTTGACCTTATTAAAATCTTTTTGGTATTTTACACTTACAAGTGGCAATGTAGGTTCTTCCAAAATTTCAATGTCTTTGCTTATTTGGGAAAGTGTCTCCCACCAGCCTTTAAATGCTTCATCTGTTCTCATTTTCTGAAATGTTTTGACTATTAATTTTGCAATTTGCTTACCTTCAGAAGCAGAAAGTTTTGTTTGTTGCAATGTCTATCAAAGGTTATCAGTCATCATAAAAATCCTACAGTTAAGATGGAGAGAAAAGTAAAGTTCAAATCTCTACATGGTTACAGACACACCTAGAATTCTATCTTTGGTTTCAGATTCCATTGGTTGATTGCAGTAAATTTCCCATTTGTTTGCAAGTATTAGTTATCTAAAACTGATTTTCAACTATGACCTTTTACCATCCATCATATGGGAACATAGTTCTGATTCCAGGAATGGCCTCTGTATCACAAGCCATTCTGAACTTCTCAAATTAAGCTTGCACCTCTCAGGAGAAAACTTGATTAATTTTTTGATTTCAATAACAAATCCAAAACTGTTTGATAAAATAGGATTTTCAGCCTTCTTAAAAACATATTTTACAGATAGACTGAAAGAGTGGCCATAACAATGTGTAATTGGTCCAAAGCAATTTTTTTCTTGTTGAAACATCAGTTTTAGCTCATGCTATATTTGCTGCACTGTCAAAACACTGACCTTGACAATTTTTTAAACTTAGTTGAAATGAACTAATGCATCTTTGAATGCATTAAAAAGAGTATTAGTGTAAAATTTTGTCTACTCTGTAAAAACCAATGAAGTCTTCAGTGACTTCCAAATTATTCTGTACAGATCTAAGGTATATTGATAATTGTTCTTGGTTGCTACAATCCACACATTCATCTGCCATAATAGTGAACCACCCATTTTCTTTTATTTCACTAATGATGTCTTTAAGAACTAAATGTGACATTACCAGTAGGATTTGATTTTGTATAGTATGTGTCATGTGTGAATCTTGTTTCTTTTTCAGCATATTAAACAAAAGATCATCCTTAGCCCATAATAAGCATAGAGCATAAAAGTTTGCTTTATCAACCATGTCTCCTTGTATTGGTTGTCCTTGGGAACTTAGGAACATTTTCTAATATTTTTGGAACATTCAATGATTGACTGTGAGAGAGATTCACAAACATTTTGTGCTTTATAAGGAAATTCTATTATGCTCTCTACTGCTGCATGATGACATGCTGACTTATGTCTAATCTTTTTTTCTAATACTTGTCCAGATAATTTTGGATTTTAATCATTTAGCATTAGAAATGGACCCTTTTAAAATCATAATTTTAATAATTAGGTGCAATATGAAAAAACTGGGTGGGCTTGTTCCATGCCCCCTCTCCCCCCCCCCTACTATGATGTTCCTGAGGAATAATCTCTATTGACATATTATATATGAATCATATGATGAGTTGAACACTTTTCTTCCTTTGTTAATAAGTTATGAGGCTAGAGTATATAGTATCTATCATACATATACCATGCTTTTTACATGGATTATGTATTTATATATTTTTTTTCATTTTGTATAAACTGGATAATGAATAAACTAGAGTATTTTTAAAAGATTTTATGGGCATCCACTTTAGCTGGAGTAGACTATACAAATTTTAGTAAAACATTTATTAAATTTTATATAATTTAAATATAGTATTTCAAAAATGTGTTGCATTTTCTTAATTCTTTCCACACTATAAGGTTATTTTTTAGTATTACTTAATTACTTAAATTTCATGTTTTAGAACATTATATTGGTAGAACATGACCTAAATTACCAAACCTATGTAACACTAGATGTATCAATACTTAGTGTGGCCACTTATCTAGAAATTTATTGTTAGAGGATACAATTTTACTATTAAAAATTGAAATGATAAAGGGGGTAAGGTAGTAGTACTACTTAATTATATTACAATTTTTTACATTTTCTTATTCTGTGTTTCAGATAGAAAAATACTGAATGAACAAAATTTTCATGAAAAATATGACACACAATGTTTACTCTGAGTATAGATGAGATAAACAATGATCCTGGTTTAAAGCAACTAGACTTAACTGGTACACAGTAGTGCCAAATTATAAAAGGTGGAATTTCTATCAGCTTTTTATTTTAAAATAAATTATATAAATATAATTGCAGCATTGGCTGGTCATCAGGAACCACTTGAATTTACAGTAACATCTATGTATAATTCCAATTGAAAGCATTGTTTCTATAAACATGGTTTCCATATCCTATTGAATTCTAGAAAACTTTAGAATTTTAAAAAATAAATAAAACTGAAGCCTAAAAAACATTTTTTTTTCATTTTAAAAATTAAAACCCTAAATTCTATTATTAAAACCTTAAAAATAAATTTGTACAATATAAATAATTTTGTAGTATACTTAATTATGATTCCGGGATAGTATTTCCTTACAATGTCATATCTGTTATATAAAATCCGGGGGGGGGGGGGGGGGTGGGGGATGTTTAAAATACGATTTGTTTTTAAAAAGTTAGAATAATTATAGTATATAATTTTAGAAGCATTGGAGACCTGAAACTATGAAAAACTATGGATATTTGGAAGATATTTTAAATAAAAAATAACATTTTCATAAAATATATTTGCATAATACAATTTAAGAAGTTAATCAAGCATATCAATTCTATTTTGATTCCATTTTAGTTACATATTTTCTATGATATGATATTTTATAGTGCAGATTAATTCAATATTTGATATATTTTTAGCTTCAGATTTTCTGAATGTCTAAAAATGCTTAAACTTTTTTCAATTCTCATGGCTTCAGTCAGAAATTTATTCATGATTGAAAGACACTTTAAAAAAATATTTGTTTGTCTTTTTAGACACTTTTAACACTTTTAGACAATATTTAAAATATTACTAAAGTTCAGTGTACATTTTGTAAAATTATTTTAACCTATCAACAATGGAAATTGGAGCACTAACCGGCTAAATGTGCAAAACATAAGACTTCACTGGTCACTCAATGAGTAGTTGTTACCAGTGCTGGATTAGGCAAAATGCAACTAGGGTAGTGGAAATACACATTTAAAACTGTATGGTCTAGGTCCCTACATTGTCATAAATTGGTACTGGTTGGTACAACATCCAGAAAAATATCAATTTAGAAGATATATTACATTCATATTATTTATATAAAATATATACAATTAATAACATTTAAAGTATAGCTTTTATTTAATATAGTTTTTATTAGATAATGTTTAATGATTCAGAAGTTGTCAAGTATCTCACATTAGGAGAAAAAAATAACAACTTTGCAAAAATTTAATTTGGTTTTGTATTTCATTATGTACTTCTATTTGATACTAAAATAAATGGATGTACAAGTTCGATTTTGGAAATGTTTTACATCACTATATTTACAAAGTCACATTCTCTAAAAATGAAACGAAAAAGTCTACAATCTATATTAGAAACATTGACATTAAATGTGAGACTAAGTTCTCTTATTTAAAGGCCTTAGTGTAAATTATTTAAGTATATGTGAACATTTTTTCCATCACTTTATTTACATGTAGTTTTAATACTACATGTAAATCTGAAGTTAATTTAATTGTTTCTTTAAACTTCAATTTATAAGAATATGTTAATTACATTTTTTATATAATGTGTATGAACTATAGTAGATTAAATAAAAAAAGTGTTAGACTATTAGACTATTTTTTTAAATTTGCATTTTTATGATACTATGGAATTTATCCTATGGAATTTTTTTGGATAAAAGCATTGGAATCCTGTATAAATCATGAAGCACCAACTGTTATAAAAGGAATAATGAAGCTATTGAAATAGGAAAATGAAAACATAATTCATTTTAGGGCATGTAAGTTTCATATTGTAAGTTAAGGTGTCCAAAACAAATATGTAGCAGGAGTAGTTGCTCATTAGAAGTCATTTACATTTTTACCAGTTAAGTAGTTTACTTATAAAACATATTTTATTAAATAATTCCAAATTACTATTTTATTTGTAATCAATTTACACTATTTGCATTGAAATTTGTTTGTTGAGATATATCTAAAATCTAGTCATAAATATATTCGTTTTTATTTGTGGTTTTCTTTGATTCAAATAGCAAATCACAATGAATAATTTCATCAAAAAAGTTATTGATGTAAAATCATTTTGATATTATCGATTTGAAGATAGTGCTTATTTTTCATGTAGATTTTTTGTGATTTCGTAATCTGATTCATCTAAATGTCTCCAAATTATAGATTTTTAGAACATAATATTTTGACATAAAACGCAATATAATATCCGTTGTTCTTGTGATACCAAAGTGACACTCACACTTTCGGTGTTTTGTGAGAAGAATCCTGTGCTATTGGGTTACTAACAGTCTGTTTCAATATTAGCTTGACTTACCAATATTTAGTGGATCTTACTAATAAAAATTATGTATCTCTGATTTATACTACATACAAAAATTTATACTGCAACGTGTATTTGAATTAAAGATTTTAAATTTATTCTTTTGTACAGGAAAAGTAACGTGTGGCATTTGTAAGAAGAAATGTCGTGGAGATGTCCTTAAAGTCAGTGACAACTATTTTCACAAATCCTGTTTCAAGTGTGGAAGTAAGTATGCTTTGGTTTTATATTAGAAAACTTTTAACACTTATCAAGAATAAAATAAATTAATTATTACGCCACTTTTTTGTATTTTTAGAATGTGGAAAGGGTTTAGAGACTGGCGGATTTTTCGCCAAAGAGGGTTCTTATTACTGCCCCGACGACTATCAAAAGTTCTTTGCTATAAAATGTCGCTTGTGCGGCAGCCAGATAGAAGGAGAGGTCGTGTCTGCCCTTAACAATTCCTTTCACCGCCAATGTTTCCATTGTCAGGACTGTGGGTATGTTTCCGAAACTAATACTCATTGATCTGGTAGCTATATTATACATATATAATATTGTAAAATTGGTTGAATTTTATTTTCCTTAAATAATAAAGTGAAATCTGATCTCCAGTATAAATAAAAATTGGCGTGGTTCTTATTATATGTCACAAGTTATTTATCATTCGCTGAGTCGCTCTCACTGTTAGACGACTAAGAAGGAAATAAAGTCAACTTAGCCACACGACGATGCCTCTAAACAAATATCTAAATAATAAAGTCTGTCTAGGCTGTCTCTCATGTCTGAGAACTATATTTCTCCTAGATTTTTAGGAGTTCTGCTGTCGACAGATAATTCTTAATGCAGCTTTTATTTCATAGAAAATAGGCAGAGGAAGCCTTAAGAGGTGTTTAAGATCGAGATTTATTTTGTTACAGGAAAGCCTTCGCCCCGGGTGATCGTGTGACGATGTGGTCAGACCGGTTCTATTGCAAGCGATGTGTGGCGACCCGGCAGGACAAAGAAAACCGCTCCCCCACAGGTCCCATTTCCCCCCGCTCAGCGCTCACCTCTCCGCGGACCACCGACGATGAGGGCCGCCATAGCGGCACCGACGAGAGAGATCGGGGACGGAGGTCCGGTGGCGGGGACAGCTCGGTGGCCTCGTCACGGCCCTCCTCGCGCACCCAGTCGTGTCCGCGGAGTGTGAGCAGTGGTGGGACGAGCTTCTTCGGGGGTCGAAATCAACTCCATGTTCACGTGGACGGGAATGTCACGGATCGGGGATATGTTAGTGAGTGTGCTAATTCTTTTAGGAAGGATAGGTTGTGTTCGGTTTTATGCGGAATCACTTTTATGTAATGATGTGTGCCGCTGATGAATATTTGTATTGTGTAAACAGAATATATTGTTTTAGATAAGATATTCAAGATTCACAAAAACATGTAAACAATAATTGATTTTAGAAATAAACTTTCCTGGCCTAATTAACTCTTGAAGGTTTATTATAATCATGTAACTTAAATATTATTGCTTGGCTTGACATTACACTTATCTAGGCAGTTAAATATGCAATAATTGCAAGAGATCGGTCCCTTTTTATGTTTGGGTCGCTGAATTAGAATCAATAGCTATTACTAAAAAATAAAGCAGGCTTAATATGCTTTTATTGTGCCTTTAAATAGTGGGTATTGTACATATGTTTGCTGAGATTTTCATGTTAATTGTTTGGACTTCGATTATAATTTTTGTCGCTATTTTTTATGAAGGAAGCGCTTTTAATTCATTGTAGCTGAACGATTTCTTTTTCTAGAGCAATAAATATATTGATTCCAAGTCGTTTAAAGGAAAAGGGAATTGTACAATTATTAATTAAGACTGTTAGGTCTCTTCTGTTTGACAACAATAATTGTCATATTGGAAATTGGATTAGATTTTAAATAGGCTTAACTTTTGGTCTTACATATTTTCTGAGTTGTGTGTCATGATATTAAACAAAGTTCACGTGAGTTTTGGCCTAGATATGTCGTAAAACTTCTGCGTATTATAATAATAATAATAATAATAATTTATTTATTTATTACATGAATTTACATGGACAAATAAAGAGGGTCCAGCAGGTA
>JAUZNC010059175.1:0-10432 GCA_034780395.1 Vannuccia rotundouncinata
ACCGGAACAAGCAATCTGCCCCTATTATTCCTTTTTAATATAATCTACATTTTAATATTCAGACGATACATACCTCTACCTCCATACAATCTTGATTACTCCTTTGTAAGCTCCTATAATAAATAAATACAAGTTATAAGAACACTACAACTCCGGCTAATCCGAACAGCTCAAATGAAATTGATCGGATTAACCGAAGTTACTAATAAATCTAACAGAATATAATCAAAACGTTATAAAAATAAACTCTGCAAGCAAACTTTTACAAACCTCTCATAGTGTTGCATTTATCTCAAAAGTCTGCAAACCAGTTTCTCAGCAAACAGGCCTGCTTCACGATGGTGTCATGGATCAGAGAAGCACATGAATCACCTGTGAAGTCCACCAATCCTTACAAAATCTAGCATCTCCGTCCGTGTGTGTCTTTCGCCAGTATTATATCTAATTACCACCGTCATCTTCCCATTGTCAAATGCTACAGAAAATAATGCGTACACCATGTCAGCAGCTATGGTCTCCTGGCAATAAGGACCTATTCCTCTAATTTGTTATTGTTGTTTGGCCACCTATTATGACAAGATATTGTATAAACAAATGCTGCATTATTAGCTTGGGAGACAATGGTTTATCTGGTAGTCAGCAAGAAACCACTCTCCATGAAGAAAATCCTCCGAAGTGAAGGAAAAATCGTTACTAAACCAACATCAGAAGAAAACTTTTTGTCAACCACCTATATTTCCAAATGTCTGATTATTTGAAATTCAGAAACTTTTCTAAAGTTCAATTATGGGAACTTTTTTGATACAGAAATAAATATGAAACAAAGCATTAAGTATGGTCAATTTTGCTACATACACAGGATCACATTAGCTACAGAAGATTTCAAATTTTTTATTGGTGTCCTGATTGTTTCTAGTTACAATAAAGCCAAATAGTGATGGCATATGTGGAGCAGTGGAGATGATCCATGAAACACAGCTGTCTACAATGCCATAAGACAGGACAGATTCAAGCAAATAATGCTGTATCTTCACTTAGCTGACAATTCAATAGACCAAAACCAGAATGACAAGTATTGAAAGTTATGTCCTTTTCTGTTCCTTTTCAAGCTCTTTCATTTGATGAATCCATGATGAAGTATTTTGTCGGTGCTCTATTGGTGCTGTCACTGATGGACAAGTGAGAGACTGAATTAGATTTGATCATACGACCACATTGTTGTCCACAAAAGATTAAAAAGAAGTGCTGTTGTGGTGGACCGTTTTGTAAAACACAGTGTATCACTGAGAGCAAAAAGGCAATTTATATATTATTATATACAGGGTGGCCCAGAAGTCACCAACCACACTTTGCAGTGACATTAATGATTCACTAGTGTCAAACTAATGGTAAACTTTTTGAGAATAAGGAAACAGTGAGACAATAGACATAGTTTGTGTTTTATTCATATGCATTTATTTTGTATTAAATCTTACTTGTAATTAAATACATTTTTGTTAATATGCAGAAATTTTTATAATTTTGAAAATGTGGTTTGTGACTTTTTTGAATATATGAATGATGAAATGTTGAGAATTTTGAGAAATTTTGAGAATTTTGAAATGTTGATAAAAATCCATACCAACAAGATTTCATAAATGTCAAGATTCTCAATACTTATAATTACATGGCCAGCGCTGGCAGGGAGGCAGGGGGTGGGGGCAAGAGCCCCCCAAAATTTGTCATCATTTTTGGTATATTTTAATATTCGGATTTTCCTCATAAAATTCGAAAAATGCCTCATGCAGTTAATATTGCATTGTTTGAATTTATAATATCAATAAAAATTAATTAAATAGATTTAAAATTATAAAATTGAATCTATAAACATGGAAATGAATGTCATATTGCACAGCCAATCAAAATGGCACATAATGTTATGGCTTATAATAATCAGTATAATTTTGTCTGTGGCGATTGTGCAACAGCAAGACATTGAAACATAACATGATATTTAACCTCTTCCTGACGGGCGTCGCAACGTTTGCGACGAAATAAAAGCTACTTTACCTGACGGGGATCGAAAACGTTGCGATTTTCTAAAAATAGTTTTCATACTAGGAAGAAGCTGAGAGACACACTGAGAGGTTTTGATTGGCTAATGAAAAACAGTCAAAATTATAAGTGTATATATAACAATATCACTGAAAAATTTCATTTACGAACTTTGTTCACGTTTTCAACATGATTTTGTACTTTCATACTGATCTCAATTCAATTATATATTATTATATATTACATTTTTCTACTATATTTTGTACCTACTATGTCTACTACATTATCAATACTATTCTATACTTACTTTTTATACTATATGTTATCAATATAATATTATATATATAATATATACGATATATATTGTAATTTAAATACCATTATATATTATTATTTTATACCTATAACTTGTTATACTATATATTTTCAATACAATATTCTATATATAATATATACGATATATATTGTAATAATATATACTATTTAGTATTTTAATGTTATTAGTATTTTATTATTTTATGAGTACCTATTCTTTATTGTACTGCTATCGGCTATTATTACTTTAGCATTATATTTAGTATAATATTACTTATTATTATTACTTATCTGTGTATACTTATATAGCTATTTCATCATTAGAATCTAGTGTTCAGGTTTCAATGGAATCACTTTCGTCTTTATCATCTCTCTTGTCTAATTAGATAAAACCCCAAAATGGAATAAGGTTTTTCCTGGGGTAGATAATAGGCGTCAAGACATTTCATTTTTCTATGTGGGCTGAAGATTTTCACCAATGATCTCAACGAAGCTTTTTCAAAATTTACGTTTTTTTGATTTTTGACTTCTCGAAAATATTGTTCATAAAAGTCGACAGTTTGTGAAATTGAAACTCTGAAATGACAATCACAATTATGTATAAACACAACACATCTAGAAATGCAGCTGTTATTTAGATTACCTAGTTGCGTAATATTCTCATATTTCAATAACGAAAAGTATATAGAGAGATTAGGTAAATTTAAGTAATAGGTTCATCTGTATATAGCTTATATATAAATAGCTTATTGTATTTCAATTTAGATTTTTTTACAATAAATATACACATTTTATATACATAAAATATTTGTATACTATTATATATATTATAAAAGCCTTCGTTACAACTATAATATTTGTTGATAAAATTATCTATTTAGCTGACAATAAGAATACAAATTCCAATAAATAGCAAATGTATACAAATTATATGAAAGTACAATATACCAATAGGTACTTATTATATATAAATATATTCACTTTTTTATAATAGAAATATATTTCAATTTTAGTATAATATAATTTTATAATATATTTTACCTTTATAATTGTATGCCTAATTATAGTTATTTTGAATAATATCCTATATGAAATGCAGTAAACATATTACCGATAAACATGAAAAATATTGAATTGAATTCAAGTATATATACTAGGTCAAATGGAGTTCATATTATATATAAATCTGCGTAAGAGGCTAATTGAATGTGTCACACCATATTACCAGCTATTATAAATGACGCGAAAATAATTAACCAATGAGGACACGATAAGGACACTAACTAACAAATTTGAATTTATCTAACCGTTTGGAGAAGTAATTTTTCTGTCCTTGAAGACCGTAAGGAACAGGTTAAAATCATCTTCAAAAATTTAATGAAGCAGAGTGGATGCTAATGAGTAAAGTTATAAAACTCATCCACAAAGAGTGAACAGATGATTTGAATTTAACATTAGTGGCAAAAGATGTTGTCATCAGTAAATCTGAAAGTAAATCATTACTATATAGTATGCCATTGATTTAATGATTGCAATGTAAGTATATAAACATATTTAAAGTATAGCAATATTATTCCAGGTATTTTAAAGTTAATATATATGTTGTTTTGATTTTTAATCAGTATTTATTCAAAGGGGGTTAATATAAAAACTGTATTTTTGAAAAAAAATATAAAAAATATTTTTTTGGATAATTGTTAAGAGTTTTGCTTCCACCCCAATGAAAATTGGGAGCATGGGCTATGAATTACACTAATTTATTATGTTAAATGATGACAAACTTTATTATAAAAAGTTGAAAATAATTATAAACGCTAACTAATAATACATAACATGTATATATTTATCATATACAAATAGATTTCAACAAATTTTGTGTTAAACTACCGTGATGTGAAATCATCGTAAAAATTGTGAAGTAACAACAAAAATGTTGTTGTGTAAGGGTATGGATATTTATGTAATATTATATATGTAATGTATTATATTTTATTTTTAGTTGAAATTATAATTTATATAAATGATAAAAGAACGTTTGCACCTAACATTTTTACTTTAAAAATAAGTGAATTAAATTGTACGATTGAACTATAATGAACCTAGATAGAGTGTACGGTTAAGTATATAAATGAACTTATTTTGTATATCAAGGTCTCACCGCCACCCATCACGGACCCACCACAAATAACATCTACTGTGTTACCCAGACTTTATCAAGCTGTGATAAATATATTTTCTATATGAACAAATAAGACTTCTCTTTGAATATCTACCTTTAAAGACCAGGGAACGCTCAAAGCTGATTTTAAATTTTCTGCTAACTTGTATTTGGATTTTTAACTATTGACCTTATTGAAACTCAACTAATATTTTGCATTTATTTGTTAAACTGGAAATTTATATACTTGTGTTTCTTGTCATTTAAATTATTTATTTATTACTTGTAATATTATGTAAATAGTTCCATTAAAAATTTATTGAAAATAAACCTTTATATTTATATTTTTCTATACTGTCGATAATTTTTTTTAAATTTTGTAATTATTTAGGTTTATTAAATTAATTATCTAGATTTGTAAACTGATTCCAAACTGAGGAGGAGGATAAAATAATAGAGGAGAGAGGGGGGTGGGATACAAATTGGGTTACAGTTTGGAGGTTAACCAGGATACAAAGAGGTTAATGTGTGTGGTGGGGGAGGGCAATTACTTATGTCCTAGATATAAACATACCATACTACTAATTTCATAACAATTTACATAGAAAGTCTTCACGATAGAGTAAATCTTCACCATCTTCCTATTTACTATAAATCTATTTGCGTAAAGAATTTGTTTTTGTATTTTATAATTAAGTTTCCCGGCCACACTAAAAGAACATTTTGTTTAATGTTATAAATGTTATTCCAGATGAAACGTAAATGTTATTTGCTTTTAAAGCAGAGTAAATCCTTGGCGGATTTAAGAGACCCCCCCCCTATTTTTATTTTTCTGATATTCGGTTTGAGGTTTGAGTAGTATGTGCTCTTGGTTAGGTAGAGAGGTATGTAGGAAAGACTTATAATATGCATAAGTATTGCATACGCAGCATACATGATCAATAACCTAACTTATGTTGTAGATTTGTATTTAATTATAATTCTAAATTATAATTGGCTGTCTGAGTGGCTTTTGGTAGCTCCAAGGTGTCAGATGATGCCGGTGACATTTTTTGAAAATTATACACAAGGATGAAAGATATGCTGGGGGAGGAATTACAAATGCCCCGTATCTGTATCAAGCAGACCATGCGGAACAATACACCAGAAGAGGGTCCTGAGACATATTTTCGTCAAACAACACTCTTGGAGATGTTGGACTGCATGGTAGCAGAAATTTAAACAAGGTTTCCCGATCTCAAGAACACTTCTATAACTGGACTCAGTCTGCTTCCAGGGCCTTTGAAAGAATTGACAAAAGATCATGAAGAACGACTTTTTCATTTTGGCGACTCATGAAATCGTCGATGGAAAAGGTTTTTGGGCGAAAGAATGAAACGACAAACATTTCTAAGATTATTCTGTCTATCAACAAAGTAATGTTTCCAAACATATATCATCTGCAGCATTACTTGTTGATTGTGCCAGGGGAAGGAAGCCACAGTGGAGCGAGCAAATTCATTTGTGACAAAAAAGTGATCGGGAACAGCATCATACAGAGCCGAAAGTTCTTTTTAGAAAATTCTTCTGCACAGAATTATTATTACTACTGTTATTAATAATCTATAATTGTTACCTATTTGTAAAAGAATTATGTGAACAAAAGGATAACATTATTAACAGTCTAACGCCCAACCGGGTCAAAATGACCCGATAGCCTCAGAAAAGATTTGGCATTTAAAGTATTTTCATTATTATGGCCTGATCTTAAATAAGTTCTAAAAATAAAATTTTGAAAACAATCATTTAACGTACTCTATCACGTCTCTGTGAAAAAAAGCATGAGTAACGCCCAATCGGGTCACAATGACCCGAAATATTTTACAAAGCATTTACAACGTAGAAAAGAAAATATTCTACTATCTGTGAACTTTACTCTATGAAAATGACAATACGTTTGGTTACCAATCGTGTATAGACATCTATAAATATATTTCGTTCTTAACTCTCAACGCATAGACACATACACACACATCTACTTAGACAGTCTGAAAATTAATTCACGTTTTCTATATTTATGTAGCAATCAGTTTGTTTTGGTAAACCAGATATTCTGATATTTAATTCCACGCTATAATTTCTAACAGTAAATCACGTCGTGTTGCAATGCAAGCTCAGCGACCAAGACGGCAAGCAGCTGCAGATGCCATTGCTTTTTTGTATGGCAATATTGCAGCAGAGGTTGACGACCTTGTCCATCCCGCTCATGATGGGGAAGGTGAAGATGACAGTTCAGATTCTGAAGATGATCTTGTTGTGGAAGAGAATTTTAGCTCCTCGGATGATGATGATGATGACGTTCAGCAGCGCCAGCGGTCCTCGAAGCTCCTCATGTGTCAAAGAATGGAGATAACAATTGGCAAAGACACCCCATAGATGGTAACCATCGTTATAGAAACCATAATATACTAAGACAACAGGAAGGAGTTCCTCAAATGATTGCTGAGGGAGCTGTTTCTATCAAGAACTCATTATTTTGCTTCCTGACTGATGATATGCGTCAGCTTATTATTCGCCACACAAATGAAGAGGGTCACCGAGAAGTAAATAATTGGAAAGATCTCAACGACGATGAACTTCGCAAGTATCTTGGGCTTGTACTTCTAATGGGGGTATACAGAGGAACACGCGAGCCTATTAGGCACCTGTGGAACGTAACAAGTGCGCGTCCTATCTTCAATCAAACTATGTCTCGAAACTGCTTTCTAAATATCACTCGATGCCTATGTTTTTATGACAAAACTACCAGACGAGGACGACGAGAGTTGGATAAATTAGCCCCAATACGTCAGCTCGCCGACATGTTTGCTGTAAAATTTAGAGCAAATTATCGACCTGGACAAGAGGAGACAGTTGACGAGCAGCTTGTGAATTTTTATGGCCGATGCCCATTCAAGGTCTACATACCATCGAAGCCGGGAAAATACGGCATCAAGATCTGGGTACTAGCTGATGCCTCTGTCTACTATTGCTGTAATTTTGATATTTATATCGGAAAGGTCGGTCAGCAGCGTGAGGTTGGACAGGCTTCCCGAGTAGTACTACAGCTAACTGATCACATCGCAGGGAGCGGTCGGAATGTCACTGGAGACAACTTTTTTACAACACTTGATCTGTCTACTGCACTCCTAGAACGTCGCCTATCGTATCTTGGTACTTGCAAGAAAAACCGTCCCTTTCTGCCAATCCCCTTCCAAAAGCCACCTGCAACTCGCCAACCTCTCTCATCTGAGTTCGGGTTCCAGCAAGATGCCACTATCGTGTCATGTGGTTTTGCTCTCATCTCAACACCGCGACAACGAAGTCCATGAAGACCGAGAAGACAAGAAACCGGATATAATTGTCCAGTACAATGAAACAAAAGGAGGTGTAGACACCCTTGACAAACTGATTCGCACCCACTCTACAATTCACGAAGATGGCAGCTAACAGTTTTAATGAATTTACTGGATGTGGCGTGCTACAATTCATTTGTAGTCTACATTGCTGGCAACCCTAACTTCAAAAACAACTGCTCTCACCGACGTCGATTGTTCATCGAAGAATTGGCTCTTCAACCGATCAACAAAGATCCAGCACCTGGTCCTCATATTCCTCCGCTGAATGTTGCCCAAGCTCAACGCAAGCGCCAACGCTGTACTCTGTGTCCGAAGGCATCTGATAAGAAAACCGCTCTCAGCTGTCATCGATGTAATAAACTCATTTGCCGTGGACATATTGCCCAAGTGTGTACCGTCTGTGCTGATCAGTAAACTGAAAAATTCACTTGTACATTATGTCAAACTTTTCTATTCTCATTAAATTACATGATTATGTAGATATTATATTATTATGATGGTAATTGAATGTGTTTCAAAAAAATTTGTTTGATTGAACTTTACAATAAAATTCTTAAATTTGTTAAATTAATTTTTTTTTCTTATTTTTTACGTTATACTACTCTATACCTACTACTGATCAGATAAAATTAAAAAATATTTTTAAAACTAACCAATTATAATCTATTAATTTAATAAAATTGTAGGTAAATAATATTATGATACCTTTTAGAACTTTAATTAGCTTGAGTCATTTTGACCCGGTTGGGCGTTAACCTTATACCAAATCTCTGGGCGTTAGACTGTTAAACTAAAAGATGTCGTTATATATCAGACTCATAGAGTATAGAGTCCTCATACTGATTTAGATGCCTCAATCCTGACTGTATTTAAGACCATAGCTGAATTGACTTGTGTACGATAAGTGCAAATATATATTCTAATTAATGTATGTCGAAAGTTCTGTATCTACATGAATATAAAGGGGGGTATTCAGGATAAAATTTTTAATAATTCATCACTACATTGTCGGTTATTTTGAAGTCATTATCGTGTAAAACATGAAATTTAACAAGACGGTGTTTTTTTGATGAATAAAAATTTATTACTGAATAAAGTTTTTATTAATGAAAAACTTAATAGAAACAAATAATCAAAAATTTGGTCCAAAATTAATAACTTTCAGTTTTAAAAATGATTACAGGGTTAGTAATTGAGATTGAAACTAGATATTTTTGAAAAAATTGTTACTTTGCTCTCAAAAAGCCGAATTATGAATAAAACGAAATGAAAAGGAATGAGATTCGAACAAAACATAATATTTTGACAAAAATAATTAAAATGTTACCCAAAATTAATTTTGTCTGTGTTTAATGTTTTTATTTCATCTATATTACTTATAATTTTTATCAGTAGTAGAGTTATGAATTCCCACAATTACTCAAATTATAGAAAATATAGAAAATCTATTCTAAAAATATTGAAAAATATTCCGTTTTTACAAAAAATAAAAATTTGAAATTTTTTTACACATATTTCAATTGCAAAAAATTACCCGATATAAATGCAATTAAATAAAATGTTGAAATGTATGAATAAAGGATGGCACAAAGATGTATTTTGATTTAGCACAAAAAATGATGAAAAACTTTAAACAAATAGTAAAAAACTTTTTTTGATGAAAATGAAATAATTTAATCAATGTTAAAAATAATTGTCAGGTTCTGCCAGGTGCTGGTGGGCTTCACACCTATATTAAGAACGTGTGTCTCTTCCCCCTTCGCCATCAAAAATCGACGTCGTTGAGTTTCGCCGCCGTCTTCAGACACCTCCAAACGTCCAGAAAAACAGATGCTGTCCTCGTTGAAGTAAACATACGGTATGATGAGATAGACCGCCACCACTCCCTCCTGATCACCACGCCGCAGCTCCACAATCACAGCAGTTCCGCCGTCTGACGGAAGCAGAAGTGGAGGGCTGGCGATGAAGCCACGTTTTCTTTTAATGATCCTCTGCCAGACGTCTGCTGCAGGTGAGGAGTATTTATTGAAGGAGTATCCAGCCTCCATCCTCCAAGAGCCGCTCCGTGGCAGCAGAACACAACCTCCGTACATATTCTTCCCAAAGAGTATACAGCCTTCTTGTTCACACATTTCTGAAGACAATAAGAGGAAAATTAATATGAATGATCCATTTTTGTGACAACTTGGCGCAAAAAAGACAAAACTTGAACCACATTCAGAGTGAACAAATGAAATTCAACAAAAGCGATTTGAAAACTTTTGAAAATATGACAAAAATTATTGAAAAGTGATTCTAAAATATTTCCAGAAACATTTACCAACTCTCATTCGTTCAGATTAAATATTTATAAGAGCAGATTACGTTTTTGAAATGGTCTTTATCAACGAAATTAAGTATTATTTTGTCAACATCAACAGACATTTTGTATATTAAAGAAATATTAAAAAAATAAACATTTTAAGCAATCAATTTCGGAGAGAATTAATTATTTTCACTTTTTCTTGTTTAAGTAGTGTAAACAGTAGTAAACACCGATTATTAAATT
>JAUZNC010059177.1:0-10423 GCA_034780395.1 Vannuccia rotundouncinata
TTCAACTGACAACATCTAGACCTTCAACTGACAACATCAAGACCTTCAACTGACAACATCTAGACCTTCAACTGACATCAACTGACAACATCTAGACCTTCAACTGACAACATCTAGACCTTCAACTGACAACATCAAGACCTTCAACTGACAACATCTAGACCTTCAACTGGCAACATCTAGACCTTCAATTGACAACATCTAGACCTTCAACTGACAACATCTAGATATTCAACTGACAACATCTAGACATTCAACTGACAACATTTAGACCTTCAACTGACAACATCTAGATATTCAACTGACAACATCTAGACCTTCAACTGACAACATCTAGACCTTGTTATTTTATAAATTATCAAATTTTGTTGTAATATTATTAAATTTATTAGTATATTAGTATGTTAGTATGTCCATTCCAATTCTAAAAGATATTTAAATCACATCTTTTTTGACAGAATCTTTTGTTGAAGTCTAATTAATCTAGACGCTTTTATTTAATTTAATGAATAAATAACTTAGGTACATTTTATAAGTAAGTATACAAGTATGTATATAAAAATATATTTTTAATATTTATAGGAATTAAATTAAACATCAATATACTTATAGCTTCCTTGAATGTCCACAGATAATGCAATTTTAAATTAAGTGATATTTAAAATTAATGGTTAAAATGTTTAATAAATTTTTTCAAAAGTTTAATATATTTTACCAATTCATTAAAGGAATTGAATACACACTGCACTAATTTCAATAAGTGGCTCAAATTAATTTTAGAACACAAACTATAAGTATACTGTATTTCCTTGCGTATAAGCCCCCCCCCCCCGTGTAGGCAAAAATAATTGACAAACTTTTCAAAATAAAATAATATATACCTACCTAATCGAATATATGTTTGTTGATAGGTAATTATATTGATTAATTATAAGACATTGCGGATACTAGTAGGTACCTAATGTTTTTAAGTGGTTAAATATAATATATACTTATAATACTTAATATTAGAAAATTTTGTATGGGGGGGGGGCTTATATGCGGGAGGGGGGCTTATACGCCGATAAATACGGTATATGGATCATAAAGATATACTAGGATCATCTCTTATATATGGCAGAGATGAACAAATAAAATGAAAAGAGAAAAACTCACCACATTATTCATGTAAATATTTTGCATCGTCTCCGAATAACTTGAGGAGTTTTGGATCACACCAATGCCCTTCTCTGATATCTTTAGTGAATATCTATTCACAAGAATGAAATAGAAATGATGATAATATCAGGATCTTCCCTCGATGAAGTATTTTGCAATACAGACAGTAGAGTGTTTGAGTGGTAAAATGATCAACTCTCGAGAAATAATTATGTTGACGTTGGAATACAAGAGCGGGACATTATCTGGTGTTGAATCAGAGGTCGCATTTCTATTTAGTCATTGTTTTGGCAGATTGTCATCTCTTAGACAATCTACCAATTGGCTTAAGGAGTTTTTACACACCCTGTATATATATATATATAAATAGGGTGGTAATAGTGTCATTATATAATGATGTCTGATGATGATTGCAAAGGAATGAGATGCAGAATGAGGGAAACGACAAACAGTTAATGAATTGAAGGAATTGAAGGAAGAGGAGATGGGGTAGGGGGCTTTTCTCGGGAATCAAGTCATATGCTGTATATAGATGGGATCCATAGATCCTATAGTTATGGTTTCTTGGTCTTTAGTGACATGCTGAGAAACATATAATTATCTTACTGAGGCCTACCTACCCCGGACAATAACTCAAGAAAACGTTCGATGCATTTTCCCGGGGTATAATGTATGATTTTAATGGCATAATTGTAAAGCCTTAACACCTGATTGCGGACTGTCCAATTTAATTTCATTTCCAATATATGATATAACATTTAGTAAAAACACAATTAAAGTATGGGATCCCAGACATTTTAAGAACGTATAAATATTTAATTGATAATTCATCAATATAGAACTTTCATGGATTGAAAAAATAAAATTTATAAATATGTGAAAATTCATTTATTGAGATGACTACTTTTCTAATTTATATAAATTTATAAATGATTGGATTAAATAATCTTGCAGAACAGATTTTGCTTATGCTCTCTATAGGTTTTTATGTTCATCGAAAAATTTTGTATTGGTTTTTAAAAAACCCTCATTGATCCGGGTTTATTTTTTGCTGATTATAAGCAAAAAATATATTTATATATATTTATTTATATTTATATCATCAGAAAAATATAATTGAGAGAATGTTTTTTTATTAATATATTTTTAAAAGTTAACTAAAATATATACATTTTTCTAGTTTCCACCTCGCACATCCACCTGCCATAAATGTGAATTAATAAAAGCCCAGCCGCTTAAAGCCGGATATATCTAAAAATCCATGAGAACTTGTATCAACAATTACCAATAAACGTCACTTTTATAATGGACATCAATTACACTTATATATAAGTGTTTTCAAAAAGTTGAAAATAAAACTGAAAAACGTTTATGTAAAATGAGACTATTTTGAATAATAATTCTCTTATATATACGAATATAATAGGTAATCGAAAAGTTAAGTACAATTAATATTGTCAAAATAGAGAGGTTATAATTCAATTTTTAATTAAATATATTTCACACATATAAAAAGAATTATTTCAAAATTCATAAAATGTTCAATATTAAAAAATTTCCAATAGACAAAAAAATTATCAGCAATAAAAATAAATGACAGTAACATGCCTTAAAAATGTAGAGCGACGAAAATTGTATTAAATTAGGGAAGTAAGTAATCTGAGATAATTCTTTTTGAGAAATTGACAATAATCGCTGCAAAGAAATGGAAATGTTGATGGCAGCGGAGGGTTAATTATGCTAAATTGGGGGAATCAGATGGTTCGCCATTCTCACGAAGAGGAGGCCCTCCTTGCATCCTTCGCCGTATATTCTGCAGTCGGTACATTGTCTGATGAAATCGTTTCATTCGCGTATAAAACAAGAACTGCAGCTTCTAGATTCAGAACATCGGGGGCTGATTACAGGGTTTCAGAGAGGAGCATATCTTCAGGCTCAAATTGAGATTGTTGACAGTACTCGAATATCTTCTTTACATCTATCTTTCTCCTGCACACACACTTTCTATCTCACTCTCTCTCTTTATAATGGGGCAATTATCTGACTAACATCAAAAGTAAGTTACTATATAGTCAATTATCATTTGCTTTCTCCATGAAAATACAAGCTTAGGTTTTTCGGAATTATATTACGAACCCTCGCTTACAGCAGGGTTGTTATATATAAACGGAGCCAAAGTTAATCAACATACACATACACACACAAGTCACTATAATATAAAAAGCTTTAAATTAACTACAATAAAAATCGTTCCAAGATAAAATATTCAAGCATTGGATATACCATCATGCACCTGAACCCCATATATACCAACCCCACAAGTAAATATATAGCCAGATGAAAAGAAAGAAAAGAAGTTAATTACAAATTAATCATTTCACATTTCAGTGAAGAATTATACATACAAATTGTCTAAGATACACGAGCTAGAATATCAAGCTGCCGTTTTGTTTATTCTATCAATTCTATTCGGATCAATAAAAAACACCTCTTTTTTCCCAATTAAATATTCTTATATAACTTTAGAATATACAGATGATATATGTCAACACTATTTTAGAAATTGGCGCCATTTAGGATGCATTATAAATATCAATTATTTTGAGATTTGTGTGCGATATTCAACTAAATAAAATGTGTAAAACAAAAACTGTTTTTTTTTTTTTACTTTCTGTTGTAATAAAATTAGAAAATAAAAGCGAAAGATTTTTTTGTAAATAAAAAAATATATACCTGATAGATTAATTAATTTAGGATACTCATCATGGTATGGGTAAAATTAGTATGAACAATACATTTTAAAATTATTTTCTTATTAAGTTATAATAAAATATGTTTAACTTTCATTTCTCTTATTTTGTTAACATAAAATTATAATGTATAATATTTCCACTTAAATAAAAATAAGTGAAATCCGTGTAGGTATATTAAATTCATTGTTTAATTTGTTTTGTTTAAATCACTGTAGGAATTTAAAAATATTTATTTTAAACGTGTTTAAATTAATTCAACATTTAAAAAAACATTTTTTTAAAAGCTGTAAGTTTATTGAATAATCTTGATATTTATACAATATAGTGTATAAATCTATCGGTATAGATTAATTACCGAGTCAATTATATTTCATTCTATGAGAGGGACAACATCCTCTGATTGTTGTAGTTTGCACAGATTTTATAATCCTCACTTCACACCAACCGAGTATCTATCCCTGCAGCTGAGGGACCCCCCAAATCCGATAATCGTTGCTGACTTAATCTGCCAACAACTAAACTGTTGCTGAACAATTTTATCCGCCGAACAAGAGAGATCCTCTTACATGGGCCTGATGTGGTGCCCCCTGTGTATTCGAGCCACCCCGATGAATGCGATGAATTCACGCCTGATTAGTTGACATTAGTCCTGGGTGATGATTAGATAATCATTTACTTTATAGTTGCTGCAGATTCTCGATATATATAAATATATATTCAGCCAAACTGCCGCCATAACTCCACAGCCATGAGTTAAGTTACCTTACACTCACTGTGGACGCGGTGACAGACGAGATCTCACTGTCCCAGGGTTCTCAGCTCAAGGAAGGCCTCGGGGCCACTAGCGCCTCCCAAAATGTGTCTTCATGAACCCACAGAGATTAGTCTCCATGGCCTAATTGTCTAAGTTGATGGACAGCGACTATGGGTGGCGTTTGTCAATTATCAAAACTCTCTTATATTTTTTATCTTTAGCCCCTCGAGGGAGTAGCTTTTATTCCAATAATGTTTTTTTTTCTTCTGTTTTCCACCTCGAATTTGACTAAGTATAACGATTAATTGCAGATACAAATAGATTTGAGGGCATTGTCCGACCAGAGAGCAATACAATTTATTTGTATAAAATTCTGACTATGTCAAGAAGGTCCTTCTGTAACTTATAATTGGTGATTGTTCGTTTTACCATTCTTCGTTTTGAAATTCACCATTCTTATAGGCTATATTTTAAAAAATGGAAACGTAAAAGTTTTCATGTTAGATATTGAAAAAAATATACAAAATCGATTTTCAGAAATTGAAGAACGACGTATTGATTATAAATATTTATATGTTAGATTTATTATAGCTTGATAAGCAGTATTTTGGAATAAACCCCATATCTTAATAGTAAATATATTTTAATTAAAAGAATACGTTTTAAGAAACGTTCCTCTATACTTAAAAATGAATTTAGTATTTGCGTTGCAATTTTAAACAGTTTATGTTTTTTACTATTTAATTTAAAATTCGTGGGAGGATATCTATTTAATTAGATTCATAATTCAAAATTATTACTTTGATTAATATTTCTAATTTTTTACTGACATGTTCTATATTACGTAATATTTATTAATATAAATCGAAAATCTAAAATAATTAAAAAATATAGTAAAATACAAAAAAATACAGTAAAATACAGTACAGTACAAAAAAAACAATATAATACAATGCAATATAGTAAAATACAGTACAATACAAAACAATACAAAAACGTATATTAAAAAATAATAAAATTAAATTTGCGTAACGTCGGTACATTTAGACGGTATTTCATATTTTTCTTTTAAAATTTATTTATATTTGGTTTGTATTGAGTTAAATATTTTGCGGTTAATTTTATCACTGACCTGAGAGTGTTATTATTTTACTTTTATTCTACATTTTTTATTGTATATTTTTATTGTGTCTCTCTGACAGACTTCGCCATAATAGATATAAAAAATAATGATAAAAGCTATTCAGTATTTATAAGTAGTAGAATATAAAATGCCTTATAATCGAAATAAAAGGGGGAAATTTTCGAATAAATATAAACATGAAACACGATATAATGCGGTACAATTTTTTTGATTATTACTTCTGTATATAATTTAAAAAGTTCCATTGAATCGTACATCAAGGTGCATTATTTTCCGGTCTAAATGACATAAAAATACTGTAAATTTATCCTATTTAACCTATAAATTACTAATCGCATTTTCTTAAATTTGAAATAGTTTATTGAATTGTAGCTGTTATAGGTACTAGAACTTATTCATTAACTATCAAGAAATTGATCTGTGCATTTATCTTTTATAATTTTATTGTTAACCAAAGATTCATTGTTCTCTTTTTATAATGTAGAAATTAAATCTCAGGACATGTATTAAATGATCAAATTATTATTAAAAAAACTATCTATATTTATTAGAAAATATAGGTATAACTTTTTAAATTTATTTAGATGAAATGCTTTTTTATAATTTAATAAATTCTAGCTAGCATATTTTCTGTTTAGAATAAATTAAATATTATTAGATATAAAATGTATTATCTAAAAAATATTAATAATATTATGTTGATGCATTCCATGCCAGTTACAGTAAAATTAAGAAAGTAAGGCATATATATTTAGTTATTTGTATTAATTGCAGGACATCATTAACCATGCAGATGTTCAAAAGGCAGTACCTAATTGCAAAGAGAGAATCTCTATTTAATATTTTCTTTGGTCCTTTAGCCTTTGTTTAAAATTTGTAATATACATATAACTGCTGCATACGGGGTGAGGTGATAGGAATTTGGTATTTACCGATACAATAATAATGTGTAGCTTGTTGCTCTGGTATCATGCCAACACGGTTGTTTCAAGTCAACTTGCTGTAAGAAAAACGAAATCATAAAATAAGAATCTCTTTGTAACATTCATAATATACTTTTAACGAATATACAGTGCTATTCCTTTGTTAACTTAAAATAGTGCATTTTATTAACTTATTTTAGTGCAAAAAATCTTTTATCGGGTATATGACGTTGAAAGCCATAGTAATTGTTTTCTTAGATGTATTAATTTCACTTTCACACTGACGAAATATCTGTTTGTGATATTTTATTTATATATGTACTTCGAGCGGTTAATGAATTTATAAAATTTTCCATATAAATGGTAAAAGTGAGTTGAGTGCAAAACTTATTATTTTAAACTTTAAGTGTCAAATAATTTTAAACAAAATAAATTTAAGAATGAATAAGTTTCCATTCTCCTTGTTTGATACATATTTGTGAGTAAATTATTTTCAAAAAGCAGATTATTATCAATAAATTTAAGTAATTAATAATTTAAATATTGGAAAATGTCATTCGGTAAATTATTATATAATATGGACCTTTTCAAAAATTATTATCGACCAAATTGTGGTTTCTTGACAAAATCTCTTGATAGTATTAAGAAATTGACATAATCTCATCCCAAAGAAAAATCTCATAAAGAAAAAAACACATTTGTAACATAACTATATTTGAAAAATAGTCTCAGATCAGAATATAATAATTATAAATCAAGCTTACACAAATAATCTTCAATAGTAAATATAAATCTAGACTAAAATTTTAATAAATGCAGATTTCTGAGAACAGAAACACGTGTGATCACCATTCATCATCTATATTAAGAGCATCATCAAGGAATCTCTTATAAAGGGTCATAAATTTAGCCAAAAATGCCTCTAGATGGAAGATGGCTTTCTGGCCCAACTGTAGACGATGTTCATATTGTGCAGCTAATTGGACAACCTCCATCTTGAGACTACCGTCACACGAGGAGATGAGTTCCTCTACCAAGCCCTTCATGATGGCGTCATAAAACGAAAGAGGGGCCAACATTAACGAAAGAACAGCAGTTAGGCCTATGTAATGTAATACTACAATGTAATATCATTAAAATATTTGTAAACCAAAAATAATCGACCATGTAAAAGAATTTGAAACAAATGATCAAAATGAGTGACTTACCTTCATAATCATGTCGGCTGGAATACAATGAACAAGCAATTCATACAGACGAGACCGAACTTCCAATAATCTGAAACGAAAAGACAAAAATATTTTCATCTCATCTTGAATAAAACACGAAAAACAAATCCCATGTTGTTTCGTAAGAAAAACGGTTAAATACTTTTTTGGGCTCTGCTCGGAGACGACCATTGCAGCGGTCTCGCGGAGATAAACTTGCCAATCAGGGAGGTCAACGGGCTGATCAGCCCGCAGAGGAGTTTGCTGTACACGACATGTCTCAGCCATAAGGAGAGCTCGGCGAAGATTTCTCTCGCTAGCTTCGGCTATACGACGCGCGAGTTCTTCAGGCATCTCTACTACCTCCTTCTTACAGACGAGTTTGAGCACTGAGATGATATCTTGATGAGAGGGAGCAGCCACCCGCACTGGTAGACAACGACTGCGGATAGCTGGGATTACCTGAAAGGAGAAAAGGGGAAGAAACACGGTAATAAAATAACAAATTCGATTGTTGGGTAAATATAAAATAATTAAAATTAAATATATGTAAGCAAATATTTTAAAACTGTCAAAATATATATATTTTTAAAATTATTATACTACTTAAGTAATAATTAGTAGGTTAGCACAAAAACAAATGTATAATTAGCAAAATACAATAGCTCAATGTCATATAAATTGCTCACTTTACTCGTGGACGTGGCACAGAGGATGAGACGACACGATGCCATGTATTTCTCCATAGTTCTTCTTAGAGCATGTTGAGCATCCTTGGTGAGTCGGTCTACCTCTAAAAGTAGGACCACTTTGAAGTCGCGCTGTTGTCCACTGTCGAGCTGTTGTGTCGAAGCCACGGTCTTAATCAATTCTTGGATCACAACTCGATCGTAGATACCAACATCACTGTGAAGAAAACGGGACATTGAATAATGCTTTTAAAATCTATACATGACAAGGACAATTAATAAAACACAAACATAAAAAAGTCTATAATAATGTAATATTTATTTTATCTTACAAGTCGTAAAACATGATATAAAGGACCACCGGAATAAAAGTCAGTAAAGTCAAACAAACAAACTTAATACTTTTAAATCTGATAATATAGTGAAGGTCAGACATTCAAATTAAATGAAAATAATCAAATAAAAGAAATAACTCAATAGGATATTATAAAAACAATTATCACAAAATACCATTGATGAAATAATTTTTGATCATTCATTAATTATTAAAAAGAGCTCATTAGACCCACCTGGGGTTGACTTCAATGTGATAGTTGGATGAGACAGTGGTCACCTCTAATTTCTTTTTAGATGGTGTTACAAACTGCTGATGTTCTATCCTCAATCGTTCTACTCCAGAGCCATAAAGTTCCCTCAAGAGACACATAATACGAGTCTTTTTGCCTGCTCCAGACGGGCCATATACAAGCAGGTGGGGAAAGTCACCATTGTGAACCTGAGACATAAAACAATCACACATCAATTAGTCACGAAAAATAATCGAGGATGTCTTTCGGTTTTTATTAATTTAGAAATAATGTAACTACCACATCATAACTTATAACTAAACATATATGTAACAGAAACGAATTCGTGGAAAACTGATGATTGAAAGTAATACTTCAAAACAGAAAAAAATGAAATTTTTAGATGTTGCCAAATGTACAAATTAACAGACAATGTACATTTAACTTATCCATTGTAGAACCAATTTTAAATAAAGGATAGTAAAAAAGTAAGTTCACTAACTTCCCTATAACTGTCGGTCTTTTGCCAGCACATGACATTTTAGAATATTCTTAGGATGACTCAGATATTTTTTGTAGAGAACTTTTGAAAACAATATCAATAAAAACAATAAAGACCATTATTCAACGAAGAACAGAACGGTTTATCAAGATACATACTTTTAGAAAAGAAACATTAGAAAGTATAGAAAATATTTATATATACATAAAAAGGAAAAAAATTGATAAAAGATAGTAAAGTGTTATACACTAAAGTTTATGAATGGATCTGACCCAATAACCTTGAGTGAGATATTAATATCACAATTTTGAATATAAATGACGTATGTACAAGTCAGAAAATATTGAACCCATTTTACAACATTATTTTGCTTATTTTAAAATTTAAAAAATATTTCTTAACATTATTATTAATAGTACTTATACAGGGTTCATACTCAACTTCTAAAATAAAATTCATCACTTTTTCAGGACATTTGACTGTAATTGTATGTATTTAATTTATGTATGTTTGTATTATATGTATATAATTGAGAGTCTCTACATACGATCTCTATACAAAATCTATAAATCATAAATAACATTATAATCAGTCTACTCCGTATAATTGCTCAAATTGAATGCAAAATAAAGAACCAACAATTTGCTTCTATAAAAATATGAAGGTTTCTCTTTGCAGCATCAGTAGTAATTAAGAAAGTAAAAAGTAAAAAGCGCAATGCTGTAT
>JAUZNC010059178.1:0-10422 GCA_034780395.1 Vannuccia rotundouncinata
CTAAATTCATCGTTAGGAATTACACGTCTTACTTATCTAATATCAAATTAGTAAATGAATTTAAATTATAAAAAATCAATTTAATTTAGTTAAAATTAAAAAAAAAATTATATCATAGGATATATGTATGATATTACATTGATTGGTTAGAATCGGCTAGAATCTACGCGTTTTAAAATCAATGTATTCTATGAGCCGAAGGCGAAATATTCTAGCCGTATATCTCCTCAAATCAGTGTAATATCATACATATATTTATAATTTATATTAAAAATTATGTACATTATTTATATCAATGTAATTTTATGTAGGAAGCATAATTTTTATTATAATTTATATACTTGTGTAAAATGCGTAAGTGATGTTAATTATCAGACCTTGCGCCAAAGATAAATTTTGGGTTCTATATCTTGGTATAATTGTTTTACTTATTTTCTATTTATGTATTATTTCAATTTCCTTTTCTATTTACAATAGATACATTTAAGATATTTCTGAAAATTTCAAGCCCATATCTCATGGATAGCCTCATAATTCACATTTTAAAATTCTAAGTCAGCAATTGAAATTTGCCTAAATTCTTTCATAATTATTTTTAAAATGAATTCTAAAAAATAACATATAGGCGCGCCATGGTTTATTACGACTACAAAGAGCATTAAAATACACAAGAAAGTTTTCAGAGTCTCTCCACCATGCTCATTGGGCATTCGGTACTCTTAGAAGTGGCAACCGCCAAGCATATCACAGTCAGTGGTGCTCCACCATGACAACGCTTCCGCACAGTGCTTATGAAACCATATTCGAGTTGAATTACAAAAAGGATCAGTTGATGTTCCAATCTGCACACAGTCCAGGTTGGCCCCATTTGACTTCTTTATCTTCTCGCGTGTTAAGAAATCACTCAGGGGTCTCCGCTTTGAAAACCCACAAGAAGCTGTGGCTGATTTTTTAACATCGCTTGAACCAGTTTTCGGATGAAGACTGCAACTTGCTTTCAAAAATGATTTGAATGTATGTAGAAATGCATAGATTGTCAAGGAAAATATTTGTACGTTACCTACTTAAATTACTTTCATGTGAACATGTCAATTAACCATTTTAAAACTCATTTTGCATTATCTTAGGCCTTTTGGAATTATGAAGCTATCCGTGAAGATAATAACTTGACATATTCAGAAATATCTTAATTGTATCTATGTTAATTATACAAATGACTAGATTATGTGAAGGTTATTGCTTTGATTTGAACTTATTGAAGGCCCTCTCGTTCATACATTGATAATAATGTTTAAACCGGATTTCTTGTAATCGAGTGCATTTTTATGGTCTCCCAAAATCAGATTAATCAGTGATATCGCTGTTTTATTCTAGTCGAATGAAAAGGCTTAATGATATTTTTTTTAATAATTGTTCCCATAGCTATAAGTGGAATTTAACATTAAAAATCCATTTTTCTTTATACTTCCCTACTTTTCAGATCTTAGAAGAGTCTATGCAATCAGACATGCGTAATCCTGCCTCATCAGAGCAGGCTGATTAATAATTCCACTTTGTTTTTAACCTGTTTAATCTTGTCAAATTCGCACATTTTAAATCACTTACTACTTGTTTATATTTAAGTAGTATATACTCAGTATTTTAATTTTTATCCTACTTAGAAAGATCATTCCTAAAGCAAAAACAATTAGTAACATAAAATAGTGATTCTTCAGAAAATATTTTAATAAGAAAAATCAATTTTGATTATTGGTCTTATACATATCTATATTTTTGTCCATTATCATCACTGTTTACAATTGTTGAAGATTTGTTAATTTTAAAGTTTATTCGATTGTATTGTTCAATAGTTTATGTTTGTAATTATAGATTTATTTTGCACGTATTTTATTTTTATGTTTCTACATGCATATTTTTTTAAATGAGAAGTGTGAATTACTTTATTTAGAATGTAATAAAACATACATTTTCATTTCTGATCAGTTCACAATTATTTAAAGATGAATTTATTATGAAAATATATTTATATGTACACTAAATAATTTCACTTCTTTTAAAACATTTTGTTCGCATATACATAATATTAATATTTTTGAATTAAATTATCTGTTTAATAATACAGTTTATTCAAGTCTTACTAGGCCTTGCGATTAGCGAAGAATTGTCCATTAATAAGAACAGTATGGCGTCGGTTAAATCGTAGAATACAAATTGGATTGCTTTTTATTTATGACCTTTAAGAACTCGTTTATCCTAGATCTTGCTATATATGGAGTTAATTAATTTTAAGGATAATTTCTACACATTTACAAATTTCAATTTAGGCTAGTCATGAGGATGTGTCCTTTTTTAAAGCTATTTTTAATGCATATAAAAATAATTATATAGGACTTAATTTTGAAAATCTGCGAATACACTATTTTTTACGATCAACAACTGAATTTCTTTGTATAGATGTGTAATTAAAGTAAATTACAAAGTTTTTTTTAAAATAAAATAAAAATATAACCAATATACCCAGTTGGAAAGTAAAAAGTGGAAATGTTTTAGATTGGAGCGACACGCTTAAGATATGCTTAAAGGATATCTGCTGCTGACAGGGTCATAAACTGCGTCATAACATGGCGAAAATTATCGCTTCTAAAAAGGTTATTGCAGCAAGTCTTTTGGGTCGCACCTCCAAGGTAAACATCTTAGTGCCATATCTTGTCGTGTTCAGGTAGTTAGGAAGTGGCACGCGATTAATAAATTGTAGATAATTGCTTATACACCTATCAATACTGGGTTGGTACCAAATCAACATTTTGTGGTCATTAATTCACACTATCAGGTGCTTATGTGAATACATATAGTTTTGGGTCAGACTTTGAAGGAAGTATGAGCGTATATCTTTAGTTATCGCTGATATTATGTGCTATCATTTGCCTTTAAATTACAACATCAAAGAGGATTTACCTGCTTATGAGGACATGATACCGGTTTGTGGGGATAGTCAAAAGATATTACCGAACATGTTCACTCATTCGTAGCGTATTTAAATAGTAAAAACATCCATACAAGGATCTAAGTGTCACAACGGAGCCAGTAATTTAAGTTTTATAGACTGGGGATGTAGAATTGCCTTATTAAAAAGAAATAATACACTTACGGTGTAGGTAACTAAACAGATTTTTTATCTTGTGCAGTTTATCGGGAGACTATTTAAGTAAAGTAGGACACGTATATCTGAATAGGTGAAATTCAAAAACTAATTTAATACAGTTAAAAATAAATACACTGAAATAATTAATAGAGAATGAAATTAATGAACTTTTGTAGAGAGTTTTCATTTAAAATAATTGTTTTTCTTCTATGCATCTTCAATGGTATAGGTGAACATTTCAAATGCAAATTAATTTATATATATATGTAAATTACTTTTTATCATTGATTATTTATTAAAAATTAAACGTTTTTTAAGTTTTAAAATGTTTCACCTTTTTTTATAAATCATTTGGTTGTTCAGATATATTGAACCAAATTGGCATTGCAATAAATTATTATTTTTATAATCATAAACTGTGCATTAAGAGCCTAATTATACTAAATTACATTTCAAAATTTAATTTAGTAACATAAGAATCAGAACCGACGTCATCGCAGCTACTACATTAAATAATCCCCGCTGTGTCATTACAATTTCTCTATTCTCATGGAAGGCAGTTATTTATATTATCACTACTTTTACAATTAATAACTTCAAAACTATGGTTGTATATTCTAAATTTTTTGGTTTGACCTCAATATAATAAATGTCAAAAAATTAAATTACGTAGTATTAACTACGAGAATAAAACAATAGATTTAACGAAAATGTCGTTATTTAAAAAAAAGTAAACATTAATAGTTTTCTTCACATTGAATGACTAAAATAGTTAAATTACGCAGTTAAATTAAATGTATTAAATTACACCTTTCACTGATTCCATTATTTTTCTAGAATTGTAATAAACACATCGACCAATAAATAACATTTATTTTGAATAAATGATTCTAGACAAGATTTTGTTTAAAAAATGAAATATATGAATCTAGGAACGTTTTTGACATTTTAATTTGTTGGACTTCTTTTTGAAATTGTTTCGATGAGACGATGAATTTGAACGATGATTTACGAGACTATACATTCAGAAGGTTAAATATTACTTTATGTGACCACTAGAATTTTAAAAAAAGTAATGTCTTATGAGATGCAGCTATACTATATATGGAATAATTTAAAGTATCTTAATACTTACACGAATTCATGATTCAATGAACCAAAGACCATTATGCATTGCTACACTATAAACGTTTTGAATATTGAGTTTCCAAGTTTAATCTAGTGTTATTGAACCGCTTTAAGAAGTGTATGCATATAATAATTCATTAGATATAACTTCAAACCTATACATGTTCAACAAATAATCGTAATAATACATATCTAATTATGTAATATTTTTGATATTTTTGTCATCAATTGAAATGTGAATTCAATAAAATTGTATGAAACCAGATTCAAAATATAAATGAAAATCTGAAATTTTAAAAGTAAAACTAACCATCATGTGGTTATTAGATGTTTATGAGTATTATAACAAATAATAACTAACATTTGGGATAAATTAAACTACACATTGCCAAAACAATCTCATGGGTATATAATATATAACTGTGACCTGTTTTATATTATGGAATACGCCAGAATATATGTGTCAGAAGGACACAATATAAATATAAAAGTAAACCGCTAAAACAATTCAATAAATTTAAAACTACAACTAAAGTTTATTTATCAAAAAATGGCACTCATCGATAGTCTTAAAAATAGTCTCAAAGAATGTTGGTTTGATAAAGTTGGTTCATTTCCAAATTGATTGTCATGTTTCTTAAACGTTATAAATATAAATTGTAATTATAGTAAACATTCCACAATATATAAGCAAATACACGTCTATAATATAACAAGTTTTAATAGGTATATGAATTGACAAAACAATTTCTAAACTCAAATGTAAAAATGAAGAAAAAACATACAAAATTAGAGTAGAATGCCTTCTATAAAGTCTTGTAAAAATTCTATCTTTTTTCTTAATGATAATGAGAGGTTATAATCAAAATTAAGCCATATAAAATAACTTATTTCAATTATAATATATATAAATATTTATGGGTAACACAAAGCATTTTCAGTATTAATCTAAATTATATATAACAAAAAGAAAAGTGAAATATTTTATTTGAAGTTGTAACTACCCTTTCTCGGCCAAAATAATCTTGAAATGAAAATTACGAGATTCTACAATTGGAGTTATAATGAGTAATTAACTGGGGATCAGCCTGTCCCGCATGAAGGATGAATAATTTGATTTGTTTTTTCACCCTCAAAGAAAGTAAGTTATAAGTAAGGAGGCTGAAGCTATTAATTTATGGAGAACACAGTCTGTTACATATTGTATTTAGCTCCGTTCAAGTGGCGCTGGATAAGCCCGTCTTTAAATCACTCAAGCTCACAAACATATTATGATTGCCTTTAATAAATATGGCATTGTAGGGGTATAAGGAGTATGTGAAAGTATAACATTATTCAATAGATTTGCATTTCTTCAAATATGGTGTTTGAACGGGTAAGAAAAGAGATATTCAGTCGAAACTTGATTTTGCTTAAATCTGCATTGAAAAATGGGCTTTCTGTGTCTCCTGGGAAGGTTTTACGTGACATCAGGCAAACAATATACGATTAGTACTGATGTTCATTATACTGCGAATATCTTAAGCTACATTTATCTCAATAATTTGCTCTATTTATCATTATTATACACTTTTTATTAGAATAGAATTTGTACTTTGCCATACATTTCTGTTTTGGAATTATGATGATCAATCATCCCTCCTTTAAGTCCAAAAAAGTAAGACGTTTAAACTATAATTAATTGATACTGACTAACTTATTTCAATTTTTAATTGAGATGTAAAAGCCTGTATTTATTTATTTATTTATTTATTTATTTATTTATTTATTTATTTATTTATTTATTTATTTATTTATTTATTTATTTATCCGAACAATTTCAAGACAATGTGCTATTATAAATGCTTCTAAGATAGTAAGAGCATGACATCAAAATATTCAACTAATTTTTAAATTTTATATAATCTAAAAATATTGTCAAAAAGAGATTTTTACATTGAAATCTTTAAATATTAAGAATCGTTACAATTATATTATAAATTCATCGTTTCAATTTAGATTGAGTGCCCAAGTAACTGGCCATAGCTAGAACTTGGATCCATAGGTTAGTATAGCAGTGCCGCAAAATACCAAAACTAAAAAAATCATATAATAATCTCGTACAAGCGCGAGGGCCACTGAAAGCACGAGAGCCTAAGTCATGGCCTACCATAGACCCACTTGCAGTAAACACATCCTTAGAATTATAAATTACGATTATTTAAAAATTATTCTTTAATTTTATTAAAAAAATATATGAAATTTAAAAGTCATATTTAAATTTACATTTAATAATAGAGTTCCTAATTTACAGAAAATTTTTATCTCTCTATTTACTTTTTAAAAAAATAAATATTTTGCGATACATTGAAAATTACTAAATATACAATCGGCGTTCAAAAAGCGAACCAATAAAATGTATTTCATTTCCAAATTACATCCAATCAATTATCCACAATTCTCCCTTTCTAGAAAATAGGAATGACTAATTTACTTAAGTACTGGAATGGAAACTCTTGCTAGTATTGAAGGGATACATTTGAAGAAATAGGGAAAGATTTCTCACTGTTAACAAAATGGCGTCAAGTCAGTTCTCTCATAGTGTGGATTTTCTTGGAAGATCCACCAAAAAGTTGCAGTCCATTCAATCAAGTGAGTCATTTAAACAAATTATAAATTAATAAAGATGTAAACAAACTATGTTACTAATTCGTTTTTAACTCTATTAAAAATAAGAAACTACAATAATTCATAAAAGATTTTTCACGAAATTTCAGGTCGTTCGTTAATAAAGATACTTTTAAAAAGAATATCATTTAAAAGATGTTAATTTGGGAATCTTTTATTATGCAGCTGTTCTAAATATTTCTAGAAACAAATCATAAGGAATAATAAAACCGTTTATTTATTCATTGTGTCTACTTTATCAAATTTAGAATTAATCCAATTATTTATTGTAATTATAAATAACAATTAATCAACACGTATGTATGGACTCCAACAACTTCAACAATTTTTGATCCGAATATAGTTTGAAGTCAAATAAATTCCAATATTAATTTAACTATCATTGCTTTTATAAAATCCGCATATTCTTCGTATCTGAATGATTTTTAAAACGGATTCCAACAGTGAAAATATACTCGGAATTGTTTTTATAATTATTTGCCTATTTTGATCAATTCACATACATAAACTAATTCTCTTTTACTATTATATATTATTGTATACAAACACGAATTCTTTCTAGATAACGAAGAAAGTATGAAATTATCGGTAAATCTTCGCGGCGACCAGTCTTGTGAAGATCAACCACGACGTTATCGAACCAATTACTCCCGCACACAGATCTCCCGGCTGGAGGATGAGTTCGTCAAAGAGAAATACCTCTCCAGACCTCGGAGAACAGAACTTGCTCAGGAACTGGGACTCAAAGAAAGCACAATAAAGGTAAACATTATAATAAGTATAGTAAGTTATAGTCATATTAGTGATCATTTAATAGATTTGGAAATAAAAATGTAAATAAAAAATTAAATTCAATGATTAAGCTATAGACGATTGGATTTTTACAACGGTTTTAGTTATAAGTAGTTTATTTATCTATTGATATTGGCAGACATTTTTTATTCGATTTCTTCTTATAGAGTTTTCTTATTAAATAATTTTGTTACTATTTTATGGGATTCCACAGGTTTGGTTCCAGAATCGTAGAATGAAAGAAAAAAGACAATTGACAGCTATGGCCCTTCCAGTTCTTGCGAGTATGTAATTAATATAAATATATATTATTATTACAGTATGGAACAAATGATTAATACTTTATTTTGTCGATACTTTCTAATATTATATTATTAATGTTCTAATACGAAAATATTGATTTTTAAATGTTTTTGAAGAAAATTGAATGAAATCCAGAAATTGTAAATTTTTTTACAAATTAAAGAAATTATAAAATATTTAATATGTAAATTATCCTTAATTGAGATTAAATAAATAAATTTGAGATCTTATAAATTGAAAGGAATGTGAAAAACGTATAACTTAGTACAACACTCTATATTTCATATTCTTTATCTCTATATTCAAGATTCGGACCCCAATCTATACGCTTTTCTGATGGAGACAGCCAACGCTTATATGAATTACACGTCGGTTCATGGTGTTCCTCCAACCTCCCCTGTCCCTTCACCCGTGATTGCTTCAGAAAGAGCTCGACAAAGCGACACACTCCCTACTACTAGTTTCGCAGTCCCTTCCATTGAAAGTTCCTTACTAGCCCCTCCTCCTGCCGGCAATCAATCGTTGTTTGATCTCGCGGCCCTAGCGGCAGAACCCCGATTGCGACTGGGTCCCCCCGGAGTTATGATGTCCGCACACAATTCTGTAACTCCTTTTGGTATATCTGGATTAGGGTGTTTTCCTCCCATGGCCCGCCCGGCTATGAGCAGTTTGCAGCACATGGTTGAAGCGCATCTGAAACATCAAATGTTGTACAGACTGGGTGGACCCCCTTCAAATCTCTTCAATAATGGAGTTAATTCGGGACAGCAAGAACTAAAGGAAGTTGGTGGAACCCAAACCAATTTGACGAAAATAAAATTGTTCCGACCTTTTTTTACTGATGATAAAGATGATTAATTCGGTGACATATTATTGATTAAATAATTATTGTTAATCAAATATCACTGTGCATTGTATAATAAATTTAGCTAAATTAATTAGCAATCTTTTCCTTTCTAAATTAATATTTTTAAAACAAATTTTGTGAGTTCTCTCAAGGCTTACTACTATTGAGTAGTACTTATAGTATAAATGTAAATATTTCTGGTGTAAACATCTTTTGATATTATAATGTTATATACTTGTTATCACATTCCATATTGTATGTGTATTTTAATGAATGTGTGTAATTTAATTGTTAATCTTAATTCTATATAATAAGTGGTATTGTTACGATGTATATATGATAACTAATAAAATCAATTTTTGAATTTATTCATTTCATATGAATATTCTTTATTTAAAAATTTAAGCATTGTGTTCTAATTGAGCAATTGGACTTAACCCTTGCAGTAAATAGAAATGCCATGCAACTATATAGCCCATCTATATATTCTTCGTTATTCAAAAATCATATTTGATGTGAAGACAAACAATATTAAATTTCACTTGTCTAATTTCTTAAAAAGAACACAATGAGATTTTCGAGTATACACATAGCATCAAAAATTTGAATTCTGCAATAACTCGATTTAGTAATAGGCAGCTTACTTAAACTGTTTTAAAAAGCCTGCCAATTGCATCTAAACTTGGGCTTTTTTCTATTTTTATGTGCTTCTTTGGAAGTGCAATTTAAGTACCATTATTAGGGGCATACTCTTACACACTGCGAATTGTAGTTTTGCCTATATTTTGACTAATCATCTATGCAACCTCTAAGTAACTTAGTAAGTGTGTAGTTTTAGACTGCAATCCTTCTTTATGCTTGAAATCTGAGATAATTAGTAACAATTTAATTCTTGAAATTAAGTAATATTGATTAGGATTTTGGTTTCCTGCTTTGCTTCGATTTATTAAAAGGCTTTGTTTGAATGTATTTGAATTTTGTTTGCGATAACTAAGGCCACAACATCGACCACCACATATTCAGTAATATCACGAAATCCATATTATCTAATTTATAAAAAAAATTTAAAAATATTTAAAGAAGAGACATGAACTGGCGGAACAGAATATTAATTTGATTATAAAAACCACTTCCTGTACATTTGATTATTAAAAGTTATTCCCGCTATATACGCGGTCTTCATCAAATTGCTTCACTTTGACGTTTTCATTTAAATTCGTGCATGCACAGTGTACATTGCTGTCTCTCGTGTACATTGCTGTCTCTCGTGTTAATTGCTGCTGACTCTCGTGTTAATTGCTGTCTCTCGTGTTAATTGCTGTCTCTCGTGTACATTGCTGTCTCTCGTGTTAATTGCTGTCTCTCGTGTTAATTGCTGTCTCTCGTGTTAATTACTGTCTCTCGTGTTAATTGCTGTCTCTCGTGTTAATTGCTGTCTCTCGTGTTAAATGCTGTCTCTCGTGTACATTGCTGTCTCTCGTGTACATTGCTGTCTCTCGTGTTAATTGCTGTCTCTCGTGTTAATTGCTGTCTCTCGTGTTAA
>JAUZNC010059183.1:0-10415 GCA_034780395.1 Vannuccia rotundouncinata
AGGGAGGGGGGGTAGATTGCATTCTACACGGCGGTCAGCTATAAGCGGGGGAGGGAGGGGGGGTAGATTGCATTCTACACGGCGGTCAGCTATAAGCGGGGGAGGGAGGGGGGGTAGATTGCATTCTACACGGCGGTCAGCTATAAGCGGGGGAGGGAGGGGGGGTAGATTGCATTCTACACGGCGGTCAGCTATAAGCGGGGGAGGGAGGGGGGGTAGATTGCATTCTAAACGGCGGTTGTAACTATGAGAATTGAATATTATGTTGTTAAATACAATTTCCAAAAGGTAATTTGTTTGAAAACATATATATTAATATACTATTTCCGTATTACAGCAACAAATATAGTTTACGTACAAGTTTATGAAAAAATATAAATTAGATGTTAATATTTGTAACACTTTAAAAACTTACAATATAAAAAAGGCGTCAATAAGGTTGCTTTTCATAGAACCAAAGCTCCATTTTGATAAATGTAAATAATGTCTTTCGGACAGAAAATTAAAGAAATCAAATTTATCAGTTGGGAATGAGTTGGTCAAGGGCAGTCTGATTTTGGGGACCATTTTCTTCTTCTTGGGAGCGGGAGGGCACCCTTTCGGTATTTTCATCCTCAACGTCTGACATTAGCTAGGTGAGGTTTTGAGCAGTGGCTCCCTCAATTGCCTCGTGTCTGACTTGAACAATGGATCAGTTTAAACATACCTCATGCTCAGTTGAACCTTTGCTGTGGAGCAGAAATTGTTAGCGTCCGACAGTCTTGTCTTAAATCTTCGTGGGATTGTCATTCCAGTCAATTCCCGTAGCCTGGCGTCCCATGTTTGCCTAAAACATGTCAGAATTTGAATTGCAGTAATCTCGCAGCGTCTTGGGTAGTTTTGGAGCCTGTTGTGGATTGGAAAGGTATTCTGTCAGCTTGGTGAGAGCGTGAAACTCGATCCACTGGATATTTCCAGTTAGGTGATCCCTTGACTCATCTCCGTCCAATTCGACTGTTGTTGGATATCCAATTACCTGGCCATTGACAAGTTCTTTTAGATTTGTAAAAATTGGGCTCTTAAACATCAGCACATCTGAGATCTATGAAGTTGAGTGACCTCTCCTTAGATTTTATGATGAGTAGTGGTCCTACCTTGATATGGGGCATGATTGGTTCGATAATCCATTGGTTCCATTCAGTGAGAGGTGTCTTCGTTGAGAAAATGAGAGTTTGCAGCGAGATAGACTGAGAACTTGTAGCGTTGAGAGATAAAATAAATATGTTGAGAGAATGCACTTCGACCGTTAGAGATCTCGTGAAAATGTTTTTTGTTTTGAAATTTAAAAAAAACAATTTGAAATTTTAATTGCCTCATAATCGTTTATCTTTCTTGATTTTTCCAATTATCGCATCAACATCCAGTAGAAAACATTTTGGACATCATAAGGACACATTTTATGCCCTTGGCACCATTGAAACATCATATTTGGAAGAGGAGGGCACTGAATCGGCCCCCAGTACGTATGGTATGGATTATAGGGTTAATAAAAAAATGAAGGAACAAAAAGCCTGTATTGCAGTAAAACTGAATGTTATTTCCTATTTTACTATTAATTTTGAAATAGTCAAAATAATGACATATATGTCTATAACGCGTAGGTAACATTTTTAGATACATTACTTAACTGATTGTCTGTCGCATATATATCATTTTAATTCTATGCCAAAATAGTTAAACGGTATCGACAAATAAATTACATAATACATTATAACGGTACATAAACTAAAATATATGCAAATATCATTTTTCAGGTGCATTGAGACAAATACGAAATAGACTAATTCTACTGTATAATATGTAAATTTGTGGTTCATGTAGTATTGATATACAATAAACTAAAGCAATTTATGATTCAGTATTTTGATATTATTTATTATAAGTGAAACTTTCAAATTAAAAAGAAGAGAATCACCAATCGATTTCTTAATTCGCTGATTATCTCAATAAGGCGATTATTTAAGGACCTTAGCAGATTCTTTGTCTGGGCAATTAGGATTGCGTGACGTTGGCAATTTTGCTTCACGTTTGATTGTTAACATTTTATTCTATTTCCGTTAGTTCAATAAATGTAAAATATAATATACAATAATATCACTTAATTTCAGGAATTTTACCAACATATTTAAATTCGATAGTCAATTTTTTTAAAACATATTTTGGTAAAACGTATCTTGATCGTGAGTCGACTCAATAATCGGGCGGAATATTTTTTAAATTCCTTAATGTCTAGTCTGATTAGGAACAATATAACATGTTTAAAAGAATGACATTAGGTTCAAGAAGGATTGGTTATTACAACAATAATAGCCGAACATTTATAAGGGCGCCAGAAAAGATTCATATATTTTAAGGTCTTGCAAGTATTAACTAATTTTATCAAATACAACACAGAATTGATATCAATAATTAATTATATACGGACACTCACTGTAAAACAGACAAGTTATTTTATTTTCTGATGTCGCATATTAATGACTGAAGCTATCGAATATATATATTATAGAATTCAATCAGAATTTGAAGCCACCACACTTCATTATTTTAATTATTAAAAAATACATATAAAAGTTGTCTATAAAATGGGTTGAGGATATGTTTTTAGTAATTAGCTATAAATTATAGGGTAGAGAGGTTTGTAGGAAGTTCGTAAACCCTTGTTTTGTAGTAGATGGTTAGCCTTTATATTTAGTAAATTTCTATAAGACACAAAATTAAACCGATAAACTCAAATAAATAAATTTAAATGTTAAACTGTGCTAATAAAAAAGAAGGAATAACGTCTTGTATCGATTAAAATGTTTTAAAAATTTTATTTTAATTGTATAACAAACTTCTCTGGTGTGTTTGGTTAATTTACAATAATTTACTTCGTTTTCTGCACTTTGTAGTTTAAAAATTGGAGTATAAAATTTAAAAAATACGGAAATTCTTAATTTCCTTTAATGGATTTTTTTCTGATAAAGAAACGGTTTTGAAACTATGCTGAAGGATGTTCGAAATGTCCCTTTTTTAATCGTCTTAATTTAGGCAGAAGCAACATTTTTTCATTTTTTTCACTCAATTTTACATTGAGTTTCATTTCAATTCACTCGGTTTCATTTAGGTGTGTTTCATAAAAATTAATTAATTTTATTTGAGGTAAAATAAATTTATCATTTTAAAACTTTTCTCTGGATAAAAATGTACAAAACGTAAAAATAAACAAAAATAACAAAGTGTATACTTCGAGTTATCTCCAAAAGTTGATCTTAATTGCTTTATGAAATTAAATATTTTGTTTTTCATATATTTAAAATTATTGAAATAATTATAGAATAATTTTAATTAAGCGATTTTATTAATTTTTGATTATTTTCGCGAAATGCTTCTCACTTTAAGTAAAAAAATTACCAACATTTTTATTTAACTATACCCTTTGTTTTTAAAAAGATTTAGGTAATTTGTGAGGCAATTTATTTAAATTTGATATATTTATGGATACACTGAAATTAGATCCAGACGAAGTCCAAGCTTGTGAATTTAATGGGGTAGAGTCCTGCCTTTGTCGGTTAATCTTGTCTCTATAAAATATTTGTGTAAAATAGAAGAATCACAGAAAAATGAACAAATTTGGACAACGGACGTATAGCAGAATTTTATTTATATATTCACCTATATTCGAAGAAACGTAATTCTCTAAGTAAGGCTTTTTCACATGACGTCGAAAAAATCAATCTAAAGAATGGAAATAAACTCGTTGAGAAAACATAACTTGTATTAAAATGTTTGATAAAATTGAAAGCTTAATTGGTTACAAAAAATGAAAGAAAATATGATTGTGCGGGTTAATAAATTTGGTCATTCAAGAGATGTTACAACCATTGGGATATCATATCTCTCGTGCATCCAATGATTAGATCATTTTTATTTGATGTTATCAATATTAATTACAATGATTTATCGTCTATTGAATTATCATTTGTACTCTGATTTTGAAGTGCATTTGATATCAATTTGGAGATTCTTTACCATATATATGTTTTCAAAGTAAAACGGCAGTGTATCTCTGAAGTTTCTCTTACAGCGAGAAATTTACTACCTCGACTTGCCTTAAGTAGAAATTAAAAAGACACTCATTACCGTTTATTAAAGACTTTTATTATTTAGTGTGTCGATAGTATCAAAAGATCAATTTTTAACACACATGTATTCTCGTCTTGTGCAACAGCTATAGCAAAAGGAATTTCCCGGAACTACTTATTTCCAATTCTTCCCCTAAATAAAGATCGAATTTATATAAATGAATGACTTCATATGAATAAATGCCCATGTCAGGGGGGGGGGGAGTATAGTGTCACGGTCCCAGTTTAAGTAATGACATGAGCTGACAATAATTGTCCTGACTTGGATCTTTCCCTTTTCGTACATAGCCGGCCTTTTGAAAAAGGAATACAGAGGCCCCTTCGGGAACAGGAGGCAGAGGCCCCTTCGGGAACAGGAATGCAGAGGCCCCTTCGGGAACAGGAAAACAGAGGCCCCTTCGGGAACAGGAATGCAGAGGCCCCTTCGGGAACAGGAATACAGAGGCCCCTTCTGGAACAGGAATACAGAGGCCCCTTCGGGAACAGGAATGCAGAGGCACCTTCGGGAACAGGAATGCAGAGGCCCCTTCGGGAACAGGAATACAGAGGCCCCTTCGGGAGCAGGAATGCAGAGGCCCCTTCTGGAACAGGAATGCAGAGGCCCCTTCTGGAACAGGAATGCAGAGGCCCCTTCGGGAACAGGAATGCAGAGGCCCCTTCGGGAACAGGAATGCAGAGGCCCCTGTGGGAACAGGAATACAGAGGCCCCTTCGGGAACAGGAATGCAGAGGCCCCTTCGAGAACAGGAATGCAGAGGCCCCTTCGGGAACAGAATTGCAGAGGCCCCTTCGGGAACAGGAATGCAGAGGCCCCTGTGGGAACAGGAATGCAGAGGCTCCTTCGGGAACAGGAATGCAGAGGCCTCTTTGGGAACAGGATGCAGAGGCCCCTTCGGGAACAGGAATGCAGAGGCCCCTGTGGGAACAGGAATGCAGAGTCCCCTGTGGAAACAGGAATGCAGAGGCCCCTGTGGGAACAGGAATGCAGAGGCCTCTGTGGGAACAGGAATGCAGAGGCCCCTGTGGGAACAGGAATGCAGAGGCCCCTGTGGGAACAGGAATACAGAGGCCCCTTCGGGAACAGGAATGCAGAGGCCCCTGTGGGAACAGGAATGCAGACGTCTTTTGGGAAAAGTTGGCGCTTCAAGGGTACATTATTTAGAAAATGCGGACGTCGTGTTATGCTTTCTCTGTACAAAGTATAACGAAAATATTTCGATGCTTTCTTAGCGTCGGGATTTCAAATTGGAAAAAGCCTTTTAAGTGGCAATCCAGACGCCATCTTCAAGGAATGCTGACCATGTTCATGTTGGATGCTCAGCTCAACATTGTCAAGTCCATGGCATCTGGACTGTCGATTGAATCCGCTAATAAACCCTCATCAGCTGAGAAGATCTTGATAAGTGAGGTGTTAACTGTGGCAAAGCTGATTATGGTGAATCTTGCAACGACATCATCAGGTCAGCGCTCCTTTTCAATGGTTCGCCGACTGAAGACTTTGCTACGTGTAAGAATGACTGCCCTGCCATTTCAATGCTCTAGCTGTTTTGCTATCTCCCAAGCAGAGGTGTGATGAGCTCGACCTAGTGAAAATTGCAAACAATTTTTGCTCTAAATCATCACAGCGCTTTTCTGTTTTTGGACAATTTAAAAAAATGATTTTTTCTGAATTTTATAAAACTTGGCTGGATGTTAAGCCTCTGAACCTTTGTACATATTACCCAATAAACTATTATTAATATTATCGTTTATCTTTTAATATTAACTTCTATCGTTTTACATAGGGCTGCCTTTTAACCCACCAATACGAAAATCATGGCACGGTCCCTGTTAAAGCCATTGCTTAAAGTATGCTCAGTCGTTTGCAATTTAAGAGGCAGTTCCTACCTAACTACTTAAATTGAAACTACTTCAGACGACAGTAGTGTGTAACAATTGCTACAGATACATTTTCCAATACCACGGGATCTCTATCATCAATGCACGAGCTAAAATTTTATTGTGTTTTTTTCTTATTATTTTATATAATGTGGCACGTAACAATTAAATTAACGTATATAGTACGTTTTTTATTACCTATATGAAGGATGTGCAAACCAAAGGCTAAATGACAAATAAAGGTTACCCAGGATTTTGATTGGATGCCAATGTTTTGCTCGGTGTTCCCTCTCTTCTTTCTTGAAAGAAACGAAGTCCGATTGTTGACAAGCCATGGTGTGAAAGAAATAAGTTAGTCCACTCCCCTATTGACTCAGGTAAAACATAAGCTCCTATACCGCCAAGCGACATTCGAATATTCCAACGAAATAGTTTAGCAGGGGGCTTCCGGATAAATCGAAAGTGAAATCGTAACAAGTTCTGCAGTATTCCCCTTTACAATTTTGTGCGGAAGAAGATATCACCGTTTATATCGCACGAATTCATTGATCCAATCTTTCTCGAGTCGAATTTTGATTTGTATTGGGTCGACTGAAAAGATATAAACTTTTGAATACCTACCATTAACTGTCTTAATTCATCCTTTGCTTGTAATCCAATTAAGCGTTGAAACAAGGTTTTAAGCTAATAAATCAAGTTCCTTTTAATAATGGAAGACTTTGATGGGTACAGAAAGAGCAGTTTGTTGAGTCGATTAAGGCAACGTCAAGACTCTAAGCTGTGCAAAAGAGGCACGCGTCGATCCAGCATTGGCATGAGTAAGTTCTTTAATGTGCAATATTTATTGTCGTCTTAAAAAATATGCTACAAAAAATAAATAAGGAATTACATTAAACTTTTAATTTATTTTAAAATGCAAACATTTAAAATTCAACGTTAATAATAAAAGCAAAATTATGATATATTTTAAAGATTTGTATAGTTTGAATTCATGCCAACATAATTATTTAATCGACAGACTTTTTTTATTTCTTTTTTTTTCATTTACAGACTTTTTAAAATAATTGTTTATATTCACAACTTAAGTATATAGTATAACGAAAAAGATTCATCAATTAATATATTTATTAATTTCCGTATTTTTGAAACCCGCCGATTGTGATTTAATTAAAATTAATTATATATAATTTAATAGAATATAACCATACATAAATACAAAAAACAATCTCATATATAGAGAAAGAAACCATAAATCAATAATTTTGCAAGGTTAGTCAATCTACATATGGCAAAACATTTGCTCTTAACATTATATAAAACCCAATTTGTAAACACATGCTAAATACCTATCTCTCTATATAGTACATAGTATATATGCATATTCATTTTTAAAAACTTCTGACTATAGGAAATCTTAAGATTCTTTTGTCTTTTTGAATAATATAAATGTTTAAGATTTTCAGACACCGTATTTTAGACGCGCAATGAAAAATATGTTCCTAATTAAGTTGTCTAAAGCAACAAATTCATTTTTTGAATAATTTAAATGAAAGGAAAAACAATATATGCAAAATTATGTGCGTATATAAAATTTAAAAAAAATTCACGTAAAATTATTTTCTTCAAAGAATCAGGTTTTATTATAATATATATGTACCTTTGGGTAACGGCTATATTATATATACTTACATTATACTATATACATACAGATAAAACTTCTTTCTATGTTATTTATTATCTGTTTATTGCATTTTATAGAAGTTACACATTGAAAATGACTTTATTTTACGATTGGATTCCATTTATACTTCCATTTTATTTGACAACTTGACTCCATTATTTATACCAAGGAGTTATTATTAGATGCTAAAACTTTTTTACGATACAATAGTATAAATAAGTTGCATAATCTCTAAATCTCACCCGACAACAAACATTCTAACGCCCTTATATACCGACCGACCGCACAAGTGATAAAAACGTTAATTTAAGAAGGAATTGATTATTTTTATAGAATACATGAAATTAATTCCTTTAAATTATTCAATAAAAAATCTTCAATGATAATTATAAATTACAGCTGTAGAAATTATTTTTTATTAATATTTAAAAGTATAATTATGGTTTATTGATCGATTAAGACTTAATAATTAAGATATCGTATATATGTGACCTTGGCGCGGTTATATATAATTTCACATTTTGATTAGAACTGAAAAAGAAGTGATTTACTTAAACACAAAATCTCCGATTAACACAAAATTATGAACCCTTGAATTATAAGGATATTTAATGTCTAACGTAATAAATGTTAGCACGCAAATTAAAACAAATTCTAGAATGTTAAATAAATTGTATAAAATAAATTGAAATATAAAAGCCTATTTTAATGATCTCATTGCTTCATATAAACTTAATTGCCATTAATGATTTGTTATAACAATAAATTTTCATGTATCATTTGGTGCATTCTTTATTAAAATCAATAAATGTAGTTTTTTTTAAAATTTATTTTGAATAATATAAGTTCAATAAGAACATATTCTGAAATATATATTATTTTAAAATAAATTAGTTATAAATCCATTCGTGACTAATTTCAGAGAAATATTAATTACTCTCAGGCGTCAGATCGGAAAATGAGTGCTGACCCTGATATAGCACATTAAGTCTTGGTGATAAATAGTCGGAATAATTCAGTCATACAAACAGAAGAGCTCTTTGACTATAGCGCGCGCAACAACACAATACTAGAGTTGAGCTAGGTATATAATAGCCGGGTTGCGACGTGGGGATTATCGATTGTTCTGAAACTACTTATCCGTAAATCATCAGTTAAACAATTGCGGATACTGACGGATTGATAGTTATAAGTGACTATCGAGATATGATAAACACTGAATAGAGTAATCCTCGGCAGGATTTAGGAGAGGATCAGTAAATGCTTTCGGTACAGGAAAATAAGAAAAAGAAGAAGAAGAATTTGAAGGAGGTATAAATTTGGTAAAAAGTTCAAAAACATGTTTTTGAGAACGAAAAATGCTGTTGAAGAATTTTGATTTAGCTCAAAAATGTAGATTAACTTATTGTCTACATTAATTAAGAGTCTGTCTTGAAATAAAATTGCCAAATAATTGATAACTTCATTTTACCAACATGGATAATTTAAAATGGACTCTGACATCCATTCTAAATTGAATAATAATAAACATTTTATAAAATATGTATACGGAATTTCCACAAATTTCAGTATATACATATATAAGGGCTAATTAGTAAAAAGAATAAATTTCGCTTTCAAATGAAAACTTATCACTAATAAATTCAGTTTAAATGAATAGTGAACTAATTTTCGTCCATATATTGTCAAAATTGTCAAAAATTGTTACAAAAGTAATTTATTTGATAATTTAAATAAACAACTCCAAATACGAAAATACAAAGTATTACGAAATATTTGACAATAAATTTAGTTTTTAAATACATTCTTCGAAAGGATATTTCCTAAATAGAAATATAGAAAAGTTGTTAATTAAATTTTTATATAAAAACATGTTTGGATGTTTCTGAAAGGCAGACGCACCATTTGAGAAAAAATTATATTTCGATTCCACCAGTGGTCAAGTGTGCTTTTGAGATAACAGAAATATTATATTTATCCAACTCTTTAGATTATAATTAACTCCCATAAATTGTCAATTTTTCCAGACTATCTTCTTCGGACAGTTGGATGCAACGCAAATCCTTTCAGAATATCATCACTTAATTTTTCCTCAAGACAATCTACACACAAAACCTCTCCTGCCTCGCTTTCAATTCCATTAAATTAAATTAAATTTATTTGAATCATAGTCGACTGTAAATCGCTCTATTACGTGCAATGTTACAATAAAAAAAAGTTTTCTCTATGTTTTAGCAATATTATAAATGAAAAAATATAGACAAAATCGTTTGAACAAGCTTTCAAAAATATTATTATTATTTCAGGTGCTAGATTTTAATTGCTTTTATCGAATGTTTTATAAAGTTATTGAACGCTATTTCGATGTAGAGAATGATTTTATAATAATACAAACAGAATTTAGAATAAAATTCAAAGCAAAATCAAATAAACAAATATATATTTTGATATTAAATTTAGAATATTTTAATTCTTTTAATACACAGATAATTATAATCCCCAATAAATGCAAATCATCCCCCGCAACATAACTCTTGCCGTAACTTACTTTATTGTTATCACTATTCATCATAGATATACTATCTTTGTTTAAGTTTAACTAGATTGGTAATCTAGTTGAATGTTGTCACTTAGTATCGGTTTCTGTCGATCCTGGCAAAAATTCAATATTATTAGTAATTACTGTAGTAATAT
>JAUZNC010059184.1:0-16399 GCA_034780395.1 Vannuccia rotundouncinata
CCCCTAGCGCCCCCCTCCCCCCCGCTGGCGCTCTTCCAGGTCGACTAACTATTTATTTGGTAGGTTTTATTAATGGATAACAATCAGACAATTAACAAATCTGCAGACAAATATTTTATTAATTCATTTAAATTAAACTTATTATTTGTAAATTGTACTATGAATTTCAAAAAATATAGGAAGACATTTGTTCGACTTTGTAATATTATTATTATATTGAAATTTAATACATTACATTCAATATTAAAAATAAAAAATAAAAAAATATTCTTTATTGATTAAACAATTAAGAATAAAATAAAATGAATTTTCTAAAAAAAGCATAATGGTTTTTAGATTAAAATGGATCCATGAATATAAAAATTAAGGTTTGTATAATTCTGATAATCATAGAATTTAGAGAGGTTTTAGGTTTCTCTCTTCACCCGGATAAATCAGCTAAGGAAAAAACTTCATATATTCAAAAAATTAATTTAAGCAATTTAATCCTAGTTTAGTAAACTATATTTGAACATGGTTTAGAATGATACCCCAACCAGTTAGATACATATATAGATAGAAGTCGTGATGGTACCACTATACTACGCTCCTTTTAAAACGCTCCTTATTAAGCCCTTTTTTGCAACGTAACGATAAAAAATTTTAGTTAATTTTCTCAAATGTGACTATTTTATAAGAAGAGAAAGTGTGTGATTAATATATTGAGGCAAAATGTTGTCTATTTATTTGCTCAAGCTAATCAAATATTGGTTATAACATATTGCTTTATATTTCTTGGATGTGTGTGTGAGAGCAAATATTATAGTTTTCAAATCGGATTAAAATTAAACAAATTCAATTCCAAATGTAATTTGTAAAAAAAATGTTTTTCTGATTAAATAGTATTTTAGATGAGTTATATTTGTAATTAATAAATTGTTATGCAATATTTTTGCGCTGATTTACCTAATGAGCGGTTTACGAAACAAACAATTTTATGAAAAAAAATAATCCACGAGAAGCATAATTAAGCATAAATAATTTTCTTATAATAAATTAATATCATTTTATATATATCAACATTATTGATTATAGTGCTAGTGAGGTCGCTAAGTGAAATATCGTTTCATGTCGGACAAAGGCACCATTTTTTATAGACATATATAAGCACAGTGTATATTAGACTGTCAATTATACGTAGACAATCGCGTATTAACAAAATTCCATCAAGGAGCATGAAACATACAGTTAATTGACTAGTTTAATTTATTATTCAAGATAATATGTACACTGGTTTGTAAAATAAGTATGATTTAATATCAACAACTCCATTTTTGGGTTTTATGAAACAATGTGTTTTAATTGACTATACATTGATTATACATAGTAATGAAAGTTTTCGCAGAATTCAAAACAATTGTGTATGCGCATGAACGTGATATAATTAAGTCGTGGATAACTAACCTTATTAAAAAATTATTAAAGTATACAGCTAAAAACAAGATTGTTAATAATAATTAAAAAAATATATATAAGGGGTTATAAAACACTTAAATATCAAAACACTTTGTAAAATTAAAATGTTTTTGATCGTGTTTTTTAAATTCTACTCATGATATTTTTGTTGTAATTGTTCAGCACCCTCCTTGTTAGTGTATTTTTATGTTAATACTTCGTGTTATTTTTCTTGTATAATTGTGCATTTCTGCCTCATTATAAATGGTGATTGCACCAAATTAAAAATATAAAATTGTTATACGTTTTGCTAATATTTTTTATATCGTAGTGATATTTCCACAATTTCGATGAATAATCAAAAGAATATCAAACTAATTTAAAATAAAAATATTAATCAAATTATATAATTGCAAACTTATATATAATGAGCTATGAATATTCACAAAAATCAATATATCTGTAATAAATAATCTACTCGAAATTCATATATTTGATATTTGTGAATTGAAAAGTTCTATTATTAAAAGGCAATATTTTTAAATAAACCCTACGAATAATTTTTATTAAATTGAATTGTTTTGAATTCGGCGCAAACTTTCATTACTATGTATAATCAATGTATAGTCAATTAAAACACAATGTTTAATAAAACCCAAAAATTAAGTTGTTGATATTAAATCATACATATTTTATAAACCAATGTACATATTTTACTGAATAATAAATTAAACTAGTCACCTAACTATATTTATCATGATCCTTGATGGAATTTTGTTAATACGCGATTGTCAACGAATAATCTCCACAGTCTAATATACACTTTACTTAAATCACTTTGAAATAGTTATTTGTCTATTTTTAAGAAAAGAGAAGACAGTAAAAAAAAATTCAATAAATAGTAAAAATAAAATATATTCAATATAATTCATAAATAAATTGTACAGAAAATTATGTAAATTGTACAAAATAACAGCTCCGATGTTGTTGAACTATTTATTGATTTTGCACTATGTTTCACTCATTTTATACTATAATAAAATATTTTAAATAAAATAAAAGTAAAATACAGTTTTTAATAGTCATTATGTTAGTTTTTTTGTTTTAATATGTTGAGCACTATACCATTAAATGTAAAATATACGATTTTTTTCATATAAGCCGCCAAATAGGCGCCCAATTTGTCTTGATCCAAAAGTCAAATTTTTTGGAGCATCAGATTTCTCTATGCTCATAAATGTAAAAAAAATCGTTGCATTTGTCCGACCTGTAACCATTCTTTGTACTTTTGCCCGTAAGCGACCTCAATATTATGGTCTAACTCGAAATGATTCTAAAATCGATCGAGGATTTAACAGTATAGAAAATTATGTAGTATTTATAAAATAAATCATTAAAAACTATATCATATTCATATTTATTTAAATGTATTATAGGTTTTCCCGCTCAGTTAACCTATTTGTTTTCCATTTAAAATAACACATTCGTACATATTGTTTAATTGTTCAAAATTTAAAAAAAATGAAAGTATTAACTTATCATAGGGAAAATAATTTGTTTTCCAACTCATTCGATTTTTTTGGTCATTAATTTTCATGCATTTCATAAATTTAATAAATTGATCAATAATATAACGCTGGAAATATATTGTTTAAATAGTTGTTCAATCGATTTCATACAATATTTTATAATATTATTAAAGAATTAATAACAGGAATGAATCAATGAATCAATTTTAATTCTTCTTGCTTAATAAGTAACCAGCAAAATTATTTACGAAAATTTAGAGCATAATTTATGGAATCTGAAAGTATGAAAATGTATGTAATAGTTTTGTTTATGATAATGATATGATTTATGATTTATTATGATAATTTTTATGATTTATACATTTTATTCCAATCAATTCAAGCAATATTTCTACTAGCTGCAGACTTCTTCGTCCAATTATCTGTTTTATAATCACTCATATTATCATGATTTAAAGAACAACTTTAAAATGTTTCAAATAATAAAAACTTTGAAAAATAAAGAATTGTCGAAAAACAATTGTACTATAAAATAATTATTAAGTATTCTACAATTTCAAATCAAAATTTTGTATATTATCTCTTTCTATCCCATACTCTTCCAACACTGTTCAACTTTTCTCAAGTTATTTCCCTATCTCTCTCCGGTAATCTAGGTTTTCATCTGGACAATCCGTTACGAATGCTTCGGCATATATTCGACATTTACGAATGGCACCGTCTCTTCGTGTTCTACTCAGCCGAACCCTATCCCCTTCCATATGACTACTTTCACTGCAGCCTGGTCAACACCGGAATAAACAAATATTTTGGCAACAATGTGAACAGAACTCCTCCCTTTGTTCTCGAATCACAAAAGTGGGACAGAAAAAATTTTAATGAAAGACTAAAAGATGGCTTTAGTCGAAAACATTCTTTGAGCAATGCTGGTAAGGCGGCCTGATTAATTTGGTCGATTATTTTAAGGAGATTCTTATCAACTGATTTCAACTCGATTTTTAAAAGATCCATAAAACATGAATAAATTTTAAATGTAAAAAAAAAATTTATTCCAAAATTCAGAATCAGGTTCATCTCTAAAACTGAATTAATACCTAATACCAAAATTACTCTTCCAAAGCTAAGGAAATGACGTAACACCAAAAGTACTTTTTCTATTCATAAATATATGTCATAATCAAAATACATAATTAGATTCAGAACTAGTTTCATATCGAGATGTGGAGGATGAAGAAAACATTGTTCTAGGTGGATTCTATTGTTATAATTGTAAATATTTTGATAATTATGTTTAAATTTTAACACATTTCCTTCTGATTAATTTATTCAGTTAATGGAAAATATAAATTATTACCTTATAATACAAAGCATGTTTAAATCTAGATTAATTGTTCGCACGAATATAGTTCTGAATTTATGAAATAATTTTGAAACATGTAATATATTTTATAGTAAAGAAATAATAATAACGACATTCATCAAATAAGTAATAAAAATAAAATATTAAAACTATTTATTTTAGTACTATTTTAATTAATAATTACTATTCAATTAATTGAAATTAGAGGGGTTAATTTTATTATTTCACAACAAACAGACAAGCTAAATAGAGTTTTTTTTAAATTGTTACGAAACATAATTTATATTTTTTAATGTATAATAAATTGTTAAGTTAGTTTTTATTATTTTTTAAACTAGATTATATTTGAAACATTTCGCTTCGTCTAAATTTTAATTAGCATACCTATATAACGCATTTCAGTTTTATGTCAGGAAAAGATATATAGATATATCGAGCGAATAAAAACTCTCTAATTAACATTTGTTAATATATGAGGTAGAAAAAGCATTGCAAGATAAGCTCTCATAAGCAACAATGTGTTAACGAAATGCTGTGCTATCACCCTGCAGCACGATTGTCATGAGGAGAGGTGCGTCCAGAGAGTCTCTTAATCGACCCAGGTGTCATTTTCTCAGAGAGATTATGAGTCTTCCATGGTCGATTCTTCCATTGTGAAACCTGTTTCAATACAAAGTTATTCTGAGAATGAATATGACCACCTGAGTTTTTTCGAGCTTTCTTACGTAGTTTACCATATACTTAAACATCATGTATTTCTTTTTTTTTAAATAATGGAGTATAAGTAATAAAGGCACTATTAACAATAACCATCTCATGGACGTGTTTTACGATAGTAGTTAGTTAAATATTTTAACCAACTAGAGTGACATTTTCTGATTAAGTAAAAACCCCAAGAATATTTATTTCTATATATACATATGCGAATTTCTTAATATATATATTGAATTATGTGTTGACATGTAGTTTGATCATAAAGTATAATAAACTTTTTAATTAAAATGTAATCAAATTATTTGATAAACATTTTATAGATATTGATTGATATAATTATTTTTATTGCCCAGTTATATATACTGAAAATATTAACACAATACAAATTATAATTAAATTTTAAAAATGTATTAAAATTGTTGTCGATTAATGATTACTACTATTTTAAATTATATCATTAGATTAAAGTTTAATTTCTAACTTTTTAAAAATGTGAATTATAGTTTTGCAAAATATTAAATGAATATGAAAAATAAAGTGGATACAACAATATAAAGTACCGATTTTACTATTTTAATTTTATTATAAACTTTTTACTAAACTGAAATTTTGAATTAAGTCATTTATGACCAATTTTTAATTTGTTCAGATTTTTTCATATTTATATTATATAATATAATCAAGAGAGATACTTGTGATATAGTTTTATGTGCGTTTATATGTTTGTTTATAGTTTTTTGTACAAATATTAATTTGGCGGACACCCACCTTGGCATTTTCAACCAATTTGTCAGAAAATAATCAAATATTAATCTTGACTCTAAAGTATAACAAAATAATCAGATTTATAGTCTTTTCTAAATTAAGCTTATCTATTCTTATCTGACATATTAAAAGTAATTCAGATTTCTTAACATGACCTATGTAGATTGTATTGGGCAACCAATCTAGATAAAACTTAGGCGGTACATATCACGTTCTCATCTATGCTAGTTATGTTTTGATAAAATCAACCTCGGTAGAATGCTTTCATACACAGAGAGGTGAGATAATTAATAGCGTTTTCTTCGATCACATGTTATTTTATTTTATAAGTGGTAGTATGTTAAAAAAATAAATTTTCGAAAACGTGATTCCGCATAAAAATGGAACATGAGCATGCTAAAATAATAGAAAAACTACGATAATTTTTTCTAATATATATACATCTGATAATTTGTATATATATATTTCTTTAATACATAATTAAAATAACTAGAAAATATTTTTATTTATTCAACTTTTACAATAATAAGGAATATTTTTAAAAAACAGGATTACAATTGCTAACAATTACATAATAGGTAACTATAACCTGATTTAATTAAGCAAGCAATATTATGTTTACTATACTACTACTATATTCAACTGCCACCATTGTCCTCTTCTATTGACTTAACAATTTATTTATATGTCACCCGTGGGGATGCAGTCGCTATGCCAATTTATCATGTTCTCACCAATGGAAATGTACCACTTTAAATTTTAGTTTAAGTTAAATTCACACCGACCAACACAAGCTGAAAAAGTCATTGATTGGATTCATTTAATGCAGCGCAGTCACCATATAGTTCTGTATTTAGGTAATTTAATTCATAGAAAATTGGTTACTATAGCAATGGGTCAGTGAAAAATATGAAACATGTAGATTCTATGGTTTCCAATATATTAAAAAAATCATTAAACTGTTTACATTTTTCCAAAGTATAATAAAGTACATTTTTATATGTATTGTTGAATATTAAAGAAATTGTAAATTGAACAGCTAATAACATTTTAACACGAAAGAATGAACCATCAACAGACAAGGTCGTTACACAAGGTCTATTATATGCTAGCCATACGATCTATAAGATATAATTAAGTAGGTACCTAAACTGCATGTAAACGTTGCATCTACAACAATCATATTTTATTCTTTAAATAATGTTAGCAATTGTTCATGTTATATTCCTTAAGGGAAAATATTTACAGTGCAGTGGCAATATTATATAAAAATAGGTATCAATGTGTTAACCTCTTAAAAGTTACCTATAACAATGAAAATATAGTTCTTATTCATAAGTAATATTGATACAAATAGTAAGTAGTTATTTAATATGTTAGTATAAAATATTATATTATAAGTATACTTATATTCTGTATACATAAAAGTGTAACCTTAAAATGTTTTACTTTAATTTTTTTAATAGAAAAATTTAGAAAACAGAATAAAGAAAAATAATCAAACAATACTTTTCATGCGTTACTATGTGAAATAAACAAATAAATAAGTAAACTGTGAAATACTGTATTAACAAGTAAACAATATGATTATTCTTAACTACTCTATTACAAACAATAACATTAAAAATATATATATTACGTATTTTTACATTTATGAAAGCTTCAAGATAAAAATATAGTGGGCAGACTATTTATTGTTCAGACAATATTCTATTTTTGGCTGCGTCGAAAATTAGACACCACAAAATAATGAATAATTGTATACAATTTTATTAATATATTTAGCGGAACAATTCAAAATAACGATTATATTATTTCTTATCAAAAAATCCTAATTATGCGTTATTTTAATAGTTCAGTAAATGTTCAAGAATAAAAATTCCTTTAATACCCATTTATTAAAAGTATATGAATAATGTATTTCTTAGGTTGGGTTATTGATGAAGGTTGTCCAATACACCTCGTATTCTTGGTGTTAATTAAATATTATAAGTTTATAGTTGGTGCGATTTCATAGTTTATAGAGAGTTTTTTAAACGTTATTTTATTTAAGGTTGTATTTTAAATGTTTTATACATTTATCGAGACATTTATTCACGTAAAGAAAGTTCTCACAAATTTTGTGAATTTGTAAGTAGAAATAAACATAGTCGTTTTATTTCTTTAATAAGTGGAAAATCTTGAGGAATAAAATAACTAGTTTGACAATAGAAACACTATCTCAAAAAGCAACTATGTATCAAATTATGTTTATCGATTATGTCTTGTTAAGAATGAGACGTTATTGAAGTGTTCAATGACACTTTACAAAAGGTAGTGATATTAGTTTTTACACCACTATGAAAGAATTCACAAGAATATTGTGAAAATTTTGTTTGAAATTACGTGTGAATTGAATTTTAATATGAGCAGTAAATAAAAAATAAAAAGTTAAATAAATTGATAAATATTTAAAAATTATTTTACCAAATAAAACAATGAATGTGAAAAAACAAGTGATGTTGAAAAAGTATGTGCAACACTTTCGTAATATGAACCTTCATTCTATTAATAATATCATCTAACTTAAATTTGCCTAGCTTTTTATAAACATTTAAATTGAACATTTAATAATTAAATTCATCTTATCCGACAAAGATATTTAATATATTATGTTCACCGAATTTGTTTAATTTAAGTAAATCTTTAAGTTGTATATATAAGATAGTATGTGTTGATAACAAATCTATAATAAAAATTGAATAGTCTTAGGCTTAGATAACTTTAATGTACCTTTTCTAGAATATATAACGATTATTTTTGATTAAGCCACAATGATGTATTAAAACAAAATCACGATTTATGTAAATTTCTTTTAGTTTTTAATACCATTAAACAAATTTGGATAACCAGTACACAGTATTAAAAAAATAAAGTACGAGAATAATCACAACATTTATTATAAAAGAATAGTTTATCCTAAGTTTCATCGAAGAAGCATTTTTAATGAAAATTCACAATATATAACCCAAATTATCAATTATTATATTATAAAATGTTAAAATTTTGTTTTAATTCGAAATTTTTAGTTTTTTATAACATTAAATGAAATGAATTAAATATTACCTATTTAATATTTCAGAAAGGCAGATTGCAAAAATAAATCTAATTAATAAAAAGCTCTTTGTGTGAAATTACACCGCCAGAACTACTAACTAATTAAATTTTATAATTTATCTAAAATTAACTGAAATCAGACATTCTATTTTTCAATGGTGACTAAAAAGGTTATGACAGTGTTTTTAAATTATAATTACCTTATTTCTTTTAGTTTCAGTGATGAAGGGATGCGAGATATTCTTTGAATCTTCAGATTAATTTATTATTATAAAAAATTGTGTTGTAACGATAAATGGTATAAGGATTTGCCGAATGTTTGAATGAATTAAAAAATCTTTTATTTAATTTGAGTATTATTTTGATTTACCGAGATGTAAATCTGGGAAATTATTTCATAGAAATTTCTTTCTTCAATTTTACATGAATATTACTTCCATAAGCTACCTTCATATTTAGATGGTGTCTTAAATTAGATCCAGAAGACGACCATCTGTGTCCGTACCTTAGTCACTTCCTTCATTAAAACTTTCCATATTCTCACCAAATGTCCAATCAGACAATGTTCTATGATTTTTTGTATCCAATTTTCAAGAATGTGTATAAATTATAATACACGTACAATTTAAAACCTAATGATAGTTTGAAAAACTACTGTTTAAATTAATTAATATTTTATTTATTTAATAATTTATTTCACATTTGAAACTAACACTCAAAATAAAGAAATAAATATTATTTATTTTACCTCAAACTATTTTTTTTAATAACAGGGAGACTAATACAAAGTTAACGACTGACTGACTACCTTTTTGGATATATATTCGAATAATGTTTTCGTCGTTATTATTACATTTTATATATTAACAAACTGCAAAACATACAATTGTTATATGACTCAAATTTAAGTGTTCAGAAATAATAAATATCAATGACTATTATATGATATACAAAACACTTATCGAGAAATTGCTTCAGGACCTAGTTTAAATTTCAAAAATAACCATTTTCGACCGTAATTGAACAACTTGTAGTTCACAGATATTTAAACAATGTTGATGGAAGAAGTCTATAATAAAAAAATCTATATTTAATGTGATATTACTTTTATAAAGGAGAATATCTTTCATTTATAAATGTACTTACATATTATACAAATTTTGAAAATTAAAATACTTTCAATTTTGTAATAATTGAAAATCATATTATGAATTTGAGTTATATAACGAAAAGAAATTGAATACGATAGTAAAAATGATTTTTCATTGGCTTCTCCTATTTCTATAAATTATATTTATTTTTTAGGAACTACCATCAATTTGGTTTTTATATAAATTATATCTTCTCAGTAATAATTTTGATTGAATTCGATACATCTGCACCCAAGAGCAGAGACAATTTGGGTTGATTCAATAGTTATACCTACTGATCATTATGTTATGTAAGAGTCCTTCCAGTTTCTGTGCAGGTTTAAGTGTATTAACAGAAAGTGTTTATAATTATCGGTAATGTTTGAACCATTGCACAAGAAGGGGGCTCATTATACAATTATTTGTAGGTGTATGGGTGTCATTCTACTAGATTTTTCCCACAACGCCTTAAGCATAATTAAGCATAATTGCCAAATTGTTAAACCAAATGAATTATAACATTAGAAAAAAGTAAGTTATTAATCATTTTACAATAAACTGAATATGAAAACTAGAACTATTAACTATAACATCGAAAAAGGTTTGACATTAATACATTTTGACATCTTAAAGGAATATAATGATCTTCATGTGAAATATTATCAAATTTGCTTTCAATTTTTTGTTTAAAAATGCATTTATACATGCAGCATAAAATATAGTTCTTATGTATGAATTGTATAACCTTTTCAGGTGTTATTTAACATAGTTAAGTATCTAATTCAACAAAATTATAGCTTATAGTCACTCACTTAAGTATATATAAAATACTTATTGTGATATAAAAATGCAATGATCAATGTATGAATTCAATTCCGTGTTAGAAAAATGCTTTCTTGAGATTTATAAGATAACAAAAAAAATGTAAGAAATTTTTGCCAAATTAATTAAATTTAATTTAATTTAATTTAATACGAAATACACCAATTCAATGAGGGAAATATTTATTATATTTATTGAACATCCAATAACGAATATTTTCATTTTATTTTGTACATTTTTAAAACAATTTAAACAATGTTAGTTAGAACCACTAATCATGTATATTATACTTAGAATAAAAATCAAATATGACTGAATATGTCAGAGACAATTAATATAAATGTACAATTAAAATAAAATAAAATAAAAGGACAATCAATATATATATGTCATTTTATAACGGGCCTGATATATGCATACAACCAGCACCTGTTATTTTAACACATTCTATAAAAATATCTACTTTAAAAATTTATTTGAAATGAAAAAAGGATATTAACAACATAAATTGAAATTGAAATAATAAAATTTGTATTTCACGCATATATATTAATATTGGAATAAAAATATTTCTAAATTTTTTTTTTCTTTAAAAAATATTATACTACTAATGAGTAAAATATGTCAAATACATAAAAGATTATTTTAATGTAATAATCATAACCGAACTTTTTAATATAAAAAAATCTACTCAGCTCCTTTACTTTGTAAAAATATGTATTACTGTTACAGAATGTACAGGTGGCCCATAATTGCGGACCTCCAAAGATAAATATTATGAAAATTTGAAATAAAATGTATATTAGCGGCAGAAGATAATGCAATTCCCAAAACAACCTCTGTATTATCCATTAGAAAATTATATTCTAGAGTTCGTATTATCTACAGAGAATCATGAAACAACTTAAGTACAGTGCTATCGTCTACGATTATTGCATATTTGAACGACAAACACAAACAGTTTTGCACATTGTTCAAGACGAGGAAGAACATCTTCCTAACATGATAATTGAAGTGCACCCAGAATACTCAATTGTTGTGACATTTCACTTGCCCGTTCAATTTAAAATGGGCATCGTTACAGAATGTTAGGAAGATTTTCTTCCTCGTCTTGAACAATGTGCAAAACTGTTTGTGTTTGTCATATGTCATCGTCGTTGCATACTTATCTGACATACTTATCATACTTATAAGGAGGTTACATACTTATCTGACAAACAGGAATTCCATTTTTTGATAGACATTTGCTTTGTGATATTTATTGTCAAACTTTCGTTTTCATATATGTTTTTCCTCGTATTATTAATTTTCCTGATTTAATTGGTTTATCGAATTTGTTTATATTTTTAGAACTTATTTGGATTTGTGTCTAATGCATTTAAATGATATAATAAAAATGTAATATTTACCACTTATTGAAAAAGATGAACTATTCGAATTGTACAATTTTTTGTTACAATGCAAAAACAGCAAACAATAATATAACAAGGTAAACTAAATCATCATTTCAACTAACTAAAGGAATTTACGATTGATGATAGAAAGTGAAAGTGAAATGATTAAAAAGTATGTGAAAATCGCACAGAAAACATAAATGTCTCAAACTGTTCAAACGAATTTTTACAAATATCAAAGTGCTTTTAGTATTATTTATAAGTTAATTTTATATTTAAAAAATACGAATAATTTTAATTAGTACTTTTAAATTATTTGGGCCATAGTGAGGAGATATTTTCTAATAAATGGAACTCCCGAAATTATAAAAATTCATCCCACAATCTTTATAAATAATATTCATTCAATTTCCAACAAATTCAAACATGCTTACATTTGAACATTGATTACAAAAATTCTAATTTTCTAAAAAAAATACTAAAGTTTATATACAATATCAACCGTACTAAATATCTATGATCGCTAACATTTTCTTTAGCAACCTACATTCTTTCTTACCCGTCATTACTGTTTGAATTAATGACTTAATATTTATGTTAATATCACGTTGTCTCCACTCTTCATTTCCTTCACTCTGCACAACTATAACTGTGGTCAGATATGATCAGATATGATATTGCTATAGTAAGAAACAAAGAAATAAAACATTTTCGAGGAAGGGAAATATAATTTCTAAATTGAAAAATGAATTGCTTTAATTAAAATGAAATTCATCGTAGTGCTAAAAAATTAAAATTTATTTTTGACTGGAAAATATTGAAATACTTTATGATTTGTTGGTATTATTTTTCCGATAGCGGAAAATAAGAATTTTATATACAATTTTAGAGATGATTCTTAACTAGTAGTAACTTGTTGCCAATCATCACACTTTAACAATTTTTTTGATAATGTATAAAGGTTTCACAAAAGTTTTTTATCGGAGATTACGTCAATGACGAATTAATTAATTGTATTATTGTATTACATATAAAATTATTTAATTATTCTAGTTTTGATTAGCTAATGAGTTTACATAATAAAGTCTTGTTACAAGTTTCCCAAAATATAAATTATTCTACTTTAGTAGTATCAGAACTGTATGTTTTATTCTTTAGTTTTTCCAGTATAGTTAAATTATAAAATAAAGTGAGCTCAGACATATCTTTATAGATAATCTATACCAAATTTTGGATTATCATAAGCATAAAAATGGTCTTGAAATTCGAATTTTTGTGATAATGTGATCTGGATTTATATATTTACGCTTTTAACGTAGTCTATGTTTTTAGTTTGTTCCCACAGGTGGAAAAAATAAGGAAGATTTATTTTCCCCGTTATTGTGGAAAATGAACAACAAGGACGTTCCCGAGGATCGGACGTTCAAAATAGTGTAACCAATGTTGATATATTTCCTGTAAATAAAAATAATAAAGATATTTAATTAGTTTATAATTTAGTTCAATTGTTTCCTATGCCTGCATATGGACGCAAAACAAACTGACTTTTCCACTGACTTAGTGTATAAAGAGGATAAACGTTCGTAAAGTACTTTTTAACTGTTTGATTGTCTTTTGTTAAATTGAGTGTTTACAAAATATGCTTTCTGCATTCTTTGACAAAGATAGACCCACTGTAAATCGTAATATATGAAATTATTTCATTTGTTATGTAGTTGTCAAAAAGTATATTGTAAAAATCAATAAATAAATGCATTATAAACTATTTCACATTTAAGTTTTATTGCACCGCAGAAACAATTTTTTAAAAACTTTTTGTTTAAAATTATAATTTAATATTCTTATAAATATTTATATATACATAAAAGTATAATTTTCCATGTAAAACATAATATAACAATTGTCATGATTGATTTAATTAATCAAATAGGATTTATTGTCATAATTATCATATTAACTTAATAATTAACGCGTAATATTTAATTAAAATCGTTAATAAAAATCGAATCTTATACAGGAAATACAAACCACTTCTAAACAATTATTTTTTTACTATTAAAAGCAAACTATGTTTTTTTCCTGACAAACAATGAATTTGAGGAAACAAGATATTTTAGTCAAAAATAAGCTTTTCAATAGAGAAAATAAATAAAATATGTCATTAGCAATTAATTTGGCCAATCGGCGTTGAGCAGTTATCTGTCTTGAAAGAATGAATAAGACACCTGACAGCCTACTTCAGCATTAGGGGAAATCTGGTTCAGCAAGCATAATATTAATCACTGTGATTATCTAGCTTTATTTTTAACTGACTTCACTTTGATTTGTGGACAATGCGAATAGTATAGTTAGTTACCTCTACTATTCTATATCTTTCACTTCATATTTGCATCGGTGAAACACAATATTTGGACAAATCCTTTATATACTCGTGATTTAGAGCGCGTGTAGCACAGATTAACTTTCTTTATATAAGAACCCAAATGTTCTCTCTACAAGTCCTCTTATCACCCTTTCTCATATTATGTTTGACCAACTACGTACAACCGTACATCCCTGACAAGACTGCGCCCTACAAAGGATGTTATGTCTCACCTAGCAACGCCGGTAGGCTTCTCTCCCAAACAAACACCGGTGCCAACTCTCAATACAATGTGATAATGGTTCTTCTTCCCGAGAAAGCTTACTATCAATACTCGCCGACGAAAATGCGTCATGTGGAGTCTTATCTGCGTGAAGTGACCTTACCCAGTCGTAGCCTGTTGCTAAAGGAAACTGGATCCCCACAACTGGTCTTCGTCTACTGTGATTCAAACTGCTCCAATCTAGCGACCATCCCCGCAGTTCGAGCGCTTTATTTGGGCCAGATCAACGCCTTCCTTGGACTGGTGTGCGATTTCGCGGCCCCTTCGATTGTCATGTTCAGCGACAAGAACTGGCGAATTCCAATTGTCACGATTGGGAATGCAATTGGAGTTGATCGAAGCAAGTAAGTATCTTTCATTATTATGGATTATTTAATTATTTAATTATGCTTAATCAATTAAGATAACAATCTTTTTATACATTTAAATTCACAAAAAATATTTTGTTTATGTACATATAAATAATAATAATATTCAAATCAATATGTAAAAAAATTCTGCTTAATATAGTTTCAAAAAAATTTCTCATGAAAAATTTTTCATAGTAAATTATGTTAATATCTACATTTAGAACAAAGTAAATTGATTTATTTTTGAAGAAAACCTTTTCTCAATTAAAAAATATATTTTCCATCTAAAATCTAGGCCAAATAAATAGTTTGTCTATGTGGTTTTATTATATTAAAATGAATTGAAAATCGATAAATAAAAAAAAGAACACCACTTGTCATATTGAGAATAATTTGCCACTTTCTATGCATCTCTTGAGCGTCTCTTCTGGGTCCCCATTGATCTGTGTCTAAATAAAATCACAAATAGAATAGCAATGTGAAGAAAGGCAACATTGAATCAAATAAATATCTATTAAAGTTAAAATTAACTGCCCTGTATTTTGGTTAATGTTGCATCTGTATATCGATTTATTTGGAGAATCTAGCAGTTAGCTGGAGGCCATGGCTATGCTCCCCTCGTCCTATAAGTTACAGCATTAGCGACGCTATTTTGTTAGCGCAATAAAAATGGATGGCATTGTTTTCTGATTCTATTTTTTAATGTGTTTAATTTATTTTAAAATGGAGTTTTGTTGTATTTAAAACTTAAAATATGAACTATTTAAATACAAATTTTGTTGATTTTATATAACTAATATAAATCCCTAAAAAAATGGGATTATTAAAATTTATCTTCTAAATTTTTGTTTATAAACAGCCTTTCTTACTTCAAAATACACACACATATCTTATTTAAAACTAATTAATGCCATCAATAATTTACGATGTGTCAAATCTAAATTAATGAACATAATATTCATTTCATATATTGAAGAAATTTTACATGGTTTATATGGCGCAGTATATCACAACCCGATTTATGAGAAAATAATTTTTCATATCCAACCATTAAACAGAATTTAATTTGACATCACCTTGTTGTTTGCATTCGATCAATTAATTTGACATCACCTTGTTGTTTGCATTCGATCAATTAATTTGACATCACCTTGTTGTTT
>JAUZNC010059184.1:16499-28015 GCA_034780395.1 Vannuccia rotundouncinata
CATTCGATCAATTAATTTGACATCACCTTGTTGTTTGCATTCGATCAATTAATTTGACATCACCTTGTTGTTTGCATTCGATCAACGGTTTAATCAGGATACATTTTTACATATAAAATAATTATTTCCGTCAATCAAAAACGAAAATTTATCATACATTGTTTAAAATATAACTACTTTGCTAAGTATTCTTTTAAATAACGCTTATTTGGTTTTGAAAGATGTTTTTTTTTATTTTATGTCGCTAAAAGTTTACAAATTTTAAAAGTAATTTTTTAGAATTCTTCCTATATTCTTGATGTTTACTTATTTTTTATGAAACATCAAAATATCTTCGAATATAATTCAAATTGTAAGAAATAAAAGCACTTTAAAAAATGTATTATAATTGAATCTTTAAAGTTGGCATAACGTCAAAAAAAATATTTAAAAAATATTCATTTAGTTAAAAAACTATTACATATATTTTAATATTTATTCAATTATTATTAACTTTTATCAGTAAATAATGTATTAATTTAAAGATATATCTGTTTAGATAAAATGCAAAAATTACTTATTTGATGACAAAAACTGTAATAACATTATTGATAGTGAATTGAAAGTGACATTATTGAAAGTTACCCATTATAACATTAAAATATTTTTTTAATCTTATTTTCCGATGATGTAGGAATATTAATATAATACTAATACTGCACAGCAGCTAGCTTGCTAGTGTATGAGAAATTGGCATATTAACTTTTAAATCACAGAAAATAATTTTATTTTATTTCATAGATTTTTTTTAATTATTTTAAAATATTTACTTTAAGTAAATTTATGAAACTAAAAACTAAAAATTAAAAAAAAAATATATTAAATTATCCTTTCAGAACTGTTTAATACATTTAAAAAATAATAATTTAGCTAATTTTTATGAATATAATATAGTATATTCTAAATTATTTTAAAAATGGTTATGAATATTAATATATTAATTTCAGTGCTAGTTTTTATTCAATCTATACCAGAATCAATTCATTGGTTCAAAGTATCCATTCACGGTACATATGACTATGACTATAAATAAAAATGATTGATTATTCTTTTGTATGTTAGAAAAAAGAGAGTTTGTTAATACTTTGGATTAAGACTTCCGCTGTTGGAAAACAAACTAACTAACTAATCATTTATTTAATGTCGATGTTATCTTTTTAGATATTGCCTTTCTCTTTAAAATGACAATATTTAAATTGTAACATTTTCAATTTAATTTTTATTCAATCACTAATAATTATATATTAACAATTTCATATGTAATGGTTTACTAAATTATTTCGATTTTGTCAAGATAAGGGATTTAAAAAGTAAAAAAGAGCAATTATTTCCTGTTTTAAAAATAGTTTTTTTAGTTTTTAACATTCAAATTAGAAAGAGTATTTATAATATTTATTTTGAAATAATTTTTCTAATACGTTGGTACCATGCGATTAAATTAACATAAACATATTAACAGTGGAATTAAACAAGATTATATGAATAGTTTTATAATAACAGTAGTAAATGAACAGTAGTATCTTTTTAAATTTCACTAGCTTAATCACCACACCACACTACACATATACACACTAATTTTTTCAATCACTTGCTTTATCAATTCACAAGAAAATTCTATTTTTGTTATATTATGTTATATAAAAATTGAAATATTGAAACCTTTTTCTGACGGGAGTCACAACGTTTGTATAAAAATTAGAATATATGTATTTAAAATCTATGACGATGCGTTCAGTAACAGTTTTATTCAAACTTGGAATTTTGCAATAACTTATAATAGCAATTTGTTAACACACCAAAATGTGCAAATCTAATATAAAATACTATCATTACAAATACATCAAGTGTCACATTTATTAATTGTCGAAAGTTGCCATTATATGTTTGGCCTAATGTGTTTTGTATTATTTTCTTATAAATATTTTGTATTTAAGCACATTAAAGTGTAATATATTTTTGATAAAGATCATAGATGACATTAAATAACACCGAATGAAAAATATCTTTTCCCCTTCTCAATATGATTTAAAACATTCCAATCAAATTCCTAATATTCTTATTTCTTGTCTGAATTAATCCAATGAGATAGAAAATGGATCTCAATGAAAACAGCTGATTGTCATTTCTCGCAAATAAGACATCTTTAACAATAAAACTAAATTATAGAATATCTCAACGAGATTATCTTCATTAACTGAAAAAATATTTTTCGCATTGTTTCTTTCTAAACTAAATTTCTAAAGCATATCATTTCAGAATTATTAATACACAAACATGATGTTATTGAGAATTGCATTAATTGCTTTAGTTATGTATCAGGTTTGAATAATCAAGAAATATTAGGAAACATCTAGAATAAAAATATATTTTATGATGTTATATTTGATTATAATAATGTAAAAGTATGAAGAAAGGTGTTACTGAATAACAACAAAAATACTGCCTCTACCCTCCTCGTTGGGTATCATGAGGTCCGGACTTCGCAACCCGGATGCGAAGAAGGCGCTACTTGAGATAAGACGAGACGAGACAAAAAGACAACCCGAGATATTAGACCAGTTCGATATCTCCGGGTTATCAGACTGTGGGAGCTGGAGACGTGGAAAGCAACCCTGACACAGTGGAGTGTGCGGGGTGCACGAAGATGTGTACGGGCAGGGACCCAGATGCAAGAGTTGCGGGAAAGGGAGCCATCTAAAGTGTAGCGGAGGTCAAGAGGAAGTGGGCCAAGATGAACCCGAGGAAAAATTCGAAGAAAAGTGTGAGAAATGCAAGAAGGCGATGCGCAGGGGCCAGAGGGGATGAAATGTATGAAATCTAGTAGGTCTTCAAGAATTGCTCGAATCTGAAAAAATCGCACAGAGAAAAGGGTACGAACTGGCAATGCGTGGAGTGTAGAGTGGAGGACAGAGAGGCCAATGAGGACAGAGAGCAGGTGGAAGACCGAAAGAAAGAAGTAATCGAAGGAGGAAGATGTGGAGAATGTGGTGTGATGAGAAGGAAAAGTCAAGAAATGAAGTGTATAGTGTGCCGGAATATCGTGCATATCAAGTGTTCGGTGATGTACAGCAGAGAGATGTCCGAAAGATGCAGGAAGAATTGGAAGTGCGGACGGTGTAGTATAGAGAGGAGAGAAAGAAGACATCCGACACAGGAAGAAGAAGAACAAACTAAGATGGTGAGCGGTGGTGATGGAAACGTGAAGAGAGAGCTTAAAGTCCTTCATTGGAACTGTGACCACATTAAGACGAAGATCTTTGAACTCGAAGATGCACTGGATAAGAGAAGAATTAATATAGCCCTTATATTCAGGAAACGAAGCTGAAGCAGGAAGATGGCGAAGTGAAATTTAAAGGTTTTGAGATGATCAGGAAAGATAGAAGGAGTGACCATTCTAGTGAGAGAAGGGATTTAATACAAGGAGATTAAGACCAGTGAAGAACTGAGCGATAATAACGTTGAAGTCGTATGTGCTGAGATCTACACCCAGAAGGACCATAGCTGGAAGTTAATGTGTGTATATGCGCCCCCTAACGATTCCTCGAGGTGAGAAAACAATGTCTAGAGTAGACTCCCGAGCACAGATAATGGCAGATGGGTTATTGGCGGAGACTGGAACGCTCATCACGAGTGGTGGGACAGCAAGGTAGGCAAGCACCAGAAAGAGAAAGACTTGGTGGATGAGGTAGAAGAAAGGAGTATGATGATACTGAATGGGAAGGAAGGAAGATGGACTGGAAGATAGTCAACACCAGACGTAACGATGGGTTCGGAAGGGTGGCAAGATCAATGGAAATGGACACCCTACCCTGGTTGAGCAACACGCAGTGGAAGAGATTTGGAAAGTACAGCGGGAAGCGGGGAGAGTGATTGAGGGACTAGTGGCGAGTACCCCCTCCCAAGCTGTACTGGAAGAATCTGGACTAGTGGAACTGAAGTCAATCGCTAAAGAAAAGTGAGTGGTCGAGTTTGAGCAGAGTTGGAGGACCGCAGTGGAGAACCCTGGGGAAGGAGAAATAGAGAAAGAAGGCGAGTAAGCTACACTCAGAGAGACTCACGATGGAAGTGAAGAGGAGCAAGGTGCCACAGATGAGAGAACCATGGAGAAAGAGACCAGACGTGAGATTTGATGTCAGAGGAAGTAAGAGCGACGATGAGAGAGCCAATAAAGAGGAAGCGATGCAGAAACTGAGGGAGAGTGAAGCGGATGTGACCCTATACACAGACGGCTCAGCCAGTGAAGGAAGAGACAATGGAGGGGCAGCGTGCGTGGTAACGAGAGGCGGTGTGGATGAACCGGAACTTGTGGAGAGAATCAAGAAGGCAGTAGGAAGAGTTTGTTCCTTGTTTCAAGCGGAAATGGTTGCCCTGATTTGAACATTGAGATGGCAGGTCGAATGGAGGATGGAGCGTAGCCAAGATAATGACTGACAGTCAAGCGAGCATTGGGGCGATCGAGCAATGGAAGGCGAAGAACAAGTGCGAGATGGTGAACATGATGGAAAATCCTAAGGAAAATCTATCACCATCGTGTGGGTTCCGAGTCATTGTGATATCGTTGGAAATGAAATGGCGGATGCGGCTGCGAACGAAGAGGCACTGCTTGGCCAGGAGGACATGGAGGGCAGTTTTTCCGGCTGGACAAGAGACTTAAGAAGTAATGATGGCGAGACTGAGATCTGGTCACTCGCTTGAGCAGGTAAGCTACAGGAAGAGAATAAGTGTAGGAGATGTGAAAAAGAGTAAGAGACTGTGGAACACGTCGTCCAGTGCCCAGCAGGCTGGAATCAAAGAGAGAAGATCAGGTGGACAGGGATCTGGGATTTGGCGTGGGTGGGGCTGGCTTACTGGAAGTGGTGGAGAAGAAAGAAATGGAAGGACTCGTCCCAAGAGTGACAACATCATTGACTTCATTTAGCAAATGACTAATTACTTAAATATTTATTTGAATTATATTAACTAATTTTTTTAACAATTACTGATAAAGAATGATTATTATTTTCACAAGCAATTATGAACAGTTTAGGAATAGTTTTTTTTGAAATTCTTCTTTAAATTTTAATTGATTATTCTTTGACTTTTTCATCTGTTTATTCGTTCCCATTTACCATAAACGTCTATCCTTATACAATCATGACATATTTTGTTTTCTTTTGATAGCTGACTTGTGTTGTTAACTATTTTTTTTAATGGTGACACCTAACTAAAATATTTTTCCTTGTGTTAACACATAAGGGAAAATTCGAATTATAGGATAGGTATAGGTAATAAACGTAAATTGATTGAATTGCTAATCCTAAAAAGTTATTTCGACAACGGTTTCTATATGATTATTTCAATAACTTTTTAAAATTGTTTGGGCATAAATATTATTGTTTTTTCTTAGAATATAAATATATATGAATATTTAAAAATTTTATTAATAAAATTACTATAAGCAATAATTTTTTAGCTTTTATAAATGTATTAAACAAATTAAAATTAAATATATAACATTTAATTGCATTGCAACCGTTGCTAGGGTAGGTAGATATCCTTATTATTAAATAAAGGGTACTGTAATTGATAAAAAGTTATATTTATATGTTAAAAAAATAATTTAATGCAAATTACATTAAAATATTTCAAGTTTGATATTAGTTTGAATATAATTCAGTTCGTTAAAATATATTTGAACTTGTTGTGTTATAACATATAGAATTGAACTACATTTTAAAAATAATTAAATAAATAATGTATGTATGTACCCTTTTCAAATATATTAATCTATTTGAACAAATATAATTTCTTCACACTTCGTTCATGTGTTTCGTGTAAGCCACAAGTGGTCATGTGACCTAATTTCTAGACACAAGTTACGTTTTTTTAAGTGACAACTGTTTCTCTATAAAAAGGATTGTTCTGATTTTGAGATATATTTATAGTATTGTAAGAATACTGCTAAGGATTTTGTTTTTATGTTTTGTAAATAAATTCATATACCAAAATATTACTTATTTTATATGCCGATTAATAAATGATTAAAATGATCTAGTTTTATCTAAAAGAATATTGCGCAGTAATATGATCTTTTTTTAGTCAATTTATCAAATTTCAAACTTTATTCATTTTATAATATTGTTTAAAAATCATGCAAAGGATACAATTTAACAACCAATATATCTAAGAAAATTTAAAGTAATTTAAAATATACAGAATTATTAAGTATACATTGAGACATAAAAATAATAAATATACAGATAATGACACCCTATCACTATTACGTAAATGAAATCAAAACACAAATTTGTTTTCAATTTATAAATGACGTCTTGTGAAAAGATATGACCACAATCTCAAATATTGATAGCTCTGAAAATATGACTTTGCGCTTAATACGAACGAAAAGTTACTGAAATCAATATTACCATTTTTGTCATCGATATTCTTCGCTAAGAGATGTTATATTTATCGCTTCCCTTCTCGAAGTAACCATGGAGCAGTTTGTTCTATAATACGTATAAATAATTTACGTCGATTGTTCGCCCCGTGCCATTGCAGCTGCTGCAAATGCATTTAATGCAGTGAATGAAGTTGAGAAGCTTTGTCAGCGTAATACGATCTATATTGAGTAAGACGATGAAGATAAACTTACAATTACTCAATTAATAATTTGGAAAGGCCAATCATCTACCGTATAAATATATAAAAAGTTCAGAAATCTTTTTTATTAAAATAAAGATTTACATGTTTAAAAATATTTCTTTGAATTGTTATTATCCGAAAAAGTTTAAAGAATAATTAGCACATGTCAACCAAAAATTAATTTAAATCAATACTGTCACTTAAATTCATAGATATTGTATACTATATATAGAACTAAGTAGATTGGACATCTAAAATATTTCTATACTAAAGTATGTTGCATCGCGTGTATGGCAAATCCAGAGTTGTGATTAGTTAAATAATTTAAAAATAACTTTAACAGAATATACCTATATATTTAATTGATACATATAAACAATTATTGAATTTAATATTACTACAGTAATTAATTATAATATGGAATATTTGCCAGAGACGACAGAAACCGATACCTCAGTGACAACAATTTATCAGCTATATTACCAATCTAGTTAAACTTAAACAAAGATAGTGTATATCTATGCTTAAATTAAATTAAATTGTTTTCAGCCATAATTATTTTGTTGTTGTTTTATATTTGTAAAAAAGAGAACAAACGATTTATATTGTAATGAATATTCTTCTTCTTAATATATATAATAATCTCACAAAAAATATCTACAGTTATTCTTATTTAGCGCGTCTATTTTATTAAGCAATATCATTTTATAAGATTTATCTAAACAATTAATTTGTACATACATTATATTTTTTAGCTATCTCAAATTTATTTTCTCTTTACGAAGCTTCATTAATTATAAATATTCTACTTGAACATACTAACATTGATTTACGACCTATCCTGAACTAGTTTGTGTACTCTGTCCATGAAATGTAGTATATATACTTAATCTTTCAACCTAGAAATTTACATTATTTAAAATTTTCATTATATAAAATTTACAAACTGAATATTTCACTTCATTGTTACAATTTTTTTTCAAAGATGAAATATAACAAGATTTTTTTTGTATCCTGTTTATTATATAAAAGAAAACTAATCCATTAAATAAATTAAAAATATATAATTATTTAGTTTAAATTTATATAATGTTATGCGTAGGTACCTACGTCAGGTTAGTCAATGCTAAGGTATTTTGAAGTTTTTAACATTTTAGTTTTGATTTAATAAGTGAGATCATTGTTTTTTATAATTCTAAAAAGTTTTATTTATGTTATTCTTGAACAAATATAAATGAGATTATTTAGAACAGCTAGTTAGATCTTTTAATTGTCTTTACTTATTGAAATCAATTTATATTACATTAATCATCATTTTATATGCGATATGTGGTTTGATATCGTCGTAGTAAGAATAATTTAATATTTTTAAATTATTTAAAAAAATATATTTATAAAAACATATAAAAACATTTGTTCATAATTAATATTTCTTACCAAAATAATCATATTTTTTTTTTTAATTCTCTGTTTAGCAATAAATTAAATTTTATATAATATAACCAATACATTTTAAAATAAAACTTTCATTAGATTATAATTAACTGTTATAAAATTGCAATTTCGCAATTAAATGACTGTATAGTACAATTTATTTAGTATAGATGAATGAAATAATTATATAATTCGACATTTTGGTTTATTGAATAATACATAAACTTTTTATAAAATTCACGTATGTCAAATACCAAGCAAAAATATTTCCAGTGACTTTCTCAAGGGAATCCGAAATTTCATCAGTTCATAATTTGTAAAGCTTCTTTTTAAAAAAATTACCGTGTCATCATTGATTAAAACCGAACATAATATTTGTTTATAATGATAAAATCATAACAGACATGACAGCATTACACAACTACAATATATTTTTGTATAATTTTGAAATTTCAGTAAAATGAATCGGATTAAAATATTTTATTTAATAAAAAAGAGTATACATTTATATACGTTAACTATTTAATTATTTCAATATTTCAAATTATCTCTTTTGTGTAAAAACGCTAAATTTGCTTTAAAAGTAAATATTTTTTATGGATAACGATGCGTATAGTACAAATTATAACATATTTTAGGTTTAATATGATATATATTATAGATACACTATAGACAGTATATGGATATATGTACAGTATATGTAAGGACTATGAGATTACTTATATACATTCGAATTCCCTGGACGATGATAATTTCTGTGCAACTGCTGTTTTAAAAATGATTGAAAAGTTAAAGAAGACCATCTGTTGCCACCTTCTTATTTAGATTTATGTTAGTTAACACGTGGAGAATATTTTAAATAGTTTCTGCCTGAATACTTTTAATAAAAAAAGTTTATTTAAAATATAACTGTTCTTATTTATTTCATATATAAATATAAAAAATATCCATCTACGATTATACAAAGGTTAGTTATAAATGTACCAGTGTATTTTTAAAATGTTATTACTTTATCACTGATCAACTAAAAAGCATTTTTAGTCTGATTTTAAAAATTAAAAATATCAAAATTTTGGTTGCTTAATTTTAACGTTTAAACGGAGATTTCTATTTTTACAGTAAAAGTTTAGTTTGTCCACTTATATTTAATGAACAAATGCACAATATGATATCATTGATTAGTAATTATCAATTTTGTTTCATATATAATTTGAACCTAAATGGTTGGAATTAATTTTAAATAATATTTTCAGTGTATTCTAAAAATAAATAGTTGTTTTGTTAATTCCAAATATAATTATACATGTTGAAAATAATTGAAAAACAGTTGAAAGAGACAATAATTATTTGATTGAATAAACCCTTTTGTAGAATCAGATAAAATGTATTTAATTACAGATAGACTGTTTTTAAATATATTTCAAACGTAAATCTGTGTATCAAATAATCAAAATTAAGATTGCAAATTCTTTGATTTTTTATATGATTCTAAAAACCAATTTATGCTGAGTTACTTAATGTAGACACTATAATATAGTTTAACTATTCAACTATCCATTTTTATTTATAAAAATATTGCAAATGCTGTGAAATCGTATTTTTAAAATCTGACATTTACTTTAATTTTAACTAAAAAACGAAAAATACAGTACAGAATATGAATTTTTCTTCAATTTATTTTCAAAAATCTAGTTGCCTGAAACTAAAGCAGACGCTATTATAATTCTTATTATTTATTGAATACCTGATTAACTGCTTGTTATTAAATTATTTTTTTCTGCAAAATTATTATGACAACTCGCGTATAAACACTCATGACTAAATCAAACTGATTTGGTCTCTAAACAATCGTCACTCTGAACATAAGTAACGCGATATTTGAATTTCTTGAGAAGGGTAAACTTCTGTAAACTTATTTGGCTGGATGTTAAACATTCTGTTATGATATTAGCCAAATATAGTAGACTTATTTTGGACATTGTGAAAACAAATTATATTCTTATATAATTCGTTAGGGTATTTAAGTTTATTAAACTTTAATGATTGAATTTATATTTTGACATTTTGAATGGTGAAACTGTTTTTTTTAATGATTTTATAACCATTATAATTATTATTTGAAGGATTGTCTATCTGCATAGAATATCTTTGTTATAAAAAGAATTGAACTAATTGCAGTTGGAATCTAACCTCAAGAGCCTAATTTCCTTCATTGCTTTCCATTTTGACAATTTTATTAATTGCAAATAGAGAAGAACACGTAGCAACTCATGCTAGTTTGTTTCAATAACCGGACTATATCCAAAAAATAATTAGTCTTCTAGATGATTTTAATTGTAAATACACTTTAGCGTTTGAGGAAAACTAACATGTTTTTCCCTCATATACAAGATCCGTATCTCAGCTGTTTCTTTTAAATAATTCTCCATGTTTTACGAAACAATTTTATGAATTTATATACCTACTGTTAAAAAATATTGATTAATCAAATTTACCTGAGTGTTTTATTTATTGATTGATGAGTCACACAAAATTACCGAGAAGCAATATAAATAATTGAAATTATTCCAGTTCTAAACTAATTAAAAATACAAGTTGTGAATAATTTTTCATAGAATATTTCGAAGTGTATCCAGCATAAAAATTAATAATTCATTGAATCGATATTTTTATTTTGAGACAATATATTTAAATAGATTAATCTTTATATGTGAATTTTGTTTTAAAATTTATGGCATATAATAAAACTGTCTCCTTCAAAAAAGGTAGACAAAAGTGTAGACAAATGGAAAAAAGTAAAATATGTCTACCATTACTAATTTAATGGTTGAGTGCGTCATAAGATATAATTTATTTATACCTACGTTTGAATAAATAACTTTAAAACGCAAACCATTACTTCTATCGCATGAATATATTTTCATTAAATATATAATTTAGCATAATTATTAATATAACTTATTTCTCACTTATAAAAGCTGATACAATTTTTTCTAGTAATATAATATGCTTTGTTACGGGAAGAAAGTATGTGTATAAAAACTGTTGTAAGATTTATATTAATGAAACATTTACTTCATTATTAAATATTTTGCAGTTTTGCACCATTATTACAATATTTATTCATCATTGTAGTATTTATTAATATAATGTTACTCCAGAGTAGTGAGATAAATAAACTTATATGTCTTTAATCAAAGCACAACTTCTCAAATATATTTATTATGAAGTTGATCTTCGGAATTTTAAATTTGTAAAACACTGTGTACCGGTATTTGAGTAGTTTTGCTTTGATTAAATAGTATAAATATTATAAATAGCATTACATTAGTAATTGCTTCCTCATTGTAGTATTTACTTCATCATTGTAGTATTTACTTCATCATTGTAGTATTTACTTCATCATTGTAGTATTTACT
>JAUZNC010059184.1:28115-44458 GCA_034780395.1 Vannuccia rotundouncinata
TCATTGTAGTATTTACTTCATCATTGTAGTATTTACTTCATCATTGTAGTATTTACTTCATCATTGTAGTATTTACTTCATCATTGTAGTATTTACTCCATTATTGTAGTATTTACTTCTGATTACTCCCTGAATCAACTTCTACACCTTATTTAAACAATTGCTAGGCGTTTACATTCACTATTTAATTGATTAAGATAATAATTAATAACATATTTTTAAAATTCACTTTTACAATTTGAAAATAATAAATATTATTTGTTTTTAAAAATATAACTTACTTAAATAATATTAACCTCATGAGAACGCACACACGCTTACATTTTTTAATGCTTCTATGTAAAAGTATTATTTATAAGGATTTATTCTACAAAATAGATAATTTTCTTAAAGATATCCATCTAAAAAATGATATATATTATTGAGATCTAAGAATTTTGAAAAATGTTAGAAGATCAAACAATTTTTCTTCATAAATTTTGTGTGGAAAGCAGTAAATTCATCGTCTGTAAATGTAACATGAAACTAAACGGAATTGTAATTGAATGAATCGTTTATAGATGTATAATATAGTTGTTATCTGAGAAATGTAGGGAACAAGCTGTCGTGTATATTCTATGATGCAGATTTTTATTCTGCAATCCAATTACTCAAGTGATTTTGATTTAGAAGTCAGCCCATTGCTTGTAGAACTATTAGAAAATTAACTTTGTATTTAATACCATGTACCATCAAAGGAAATAACTTTGTTTAAGTAATTATGCTATATGCAGCACAGGTCAATACATTCTTATTTTGATAAAATCTATTATTAACCCCCCAATAAACTGATACAAAATATTAATACATTTTGAATCAATGGAATCTATATAGTTAATTTATAAAGTTGATAACGTGAAGGTAATTAGCCGAAATAAAAACTTTTGATCAAATGGGAGAACTCGCACACCTTTTTGCAGTGGGTATAAATAAAATACTGAGTAAAATATTGAAACTCTTTGTAATAAGCCGCACTACTTATCTTACCCACACAATATATAAATAAAATAATAATTTCATCGTATGGTAAAGTTTATTTAGTATATTTAGTAAAGTAGGTAGTATATTTTTTACAAAAATTGGGTAACATGGACATAGATAGACAAACATTTCATAACAATGCTAAATTAAGTTACATTTATCATAATAGTTTATATTTGGTTTTTTAAACGTGTATTCACAAGAAAGACAATCAAAGATAGGTCCTCACTGAATACATACATAGTCCATACAGCAGTTGCGTACACAAGACACACTGTATCCAATCAGGAACATGGTGGGTTCGAAAGTTTTGTCCACAGAAGTAGCAATCACTCTCAGCAGTTTCTTCTTCTTCTGAACTAGAATAAGGAGGCGAGATAAGGAATTCTTCAGGTTTCACTACTGGCATTGCTTGTGCTACACTGGTAGTCGTAATGGCTTCAACAGTAACTTATGGGCCTGCTGCTACTTTAGGATCTCTTTCTCTTCTCCCTATCCTCTGTAAGACTTGGCCGAGTATTCTGTTTGATATTGGTAGAGCCTATTTATTGCATATCATAAAGGAACAAACAAAATATGTATCCGTATCTGTATCTGGCTCCCTATTGAATATCGGCTCATTCGACCAGTGCCATCCAAAATAATGTTTTATCATGGTATCTTTAAACCGAAAACGTCAGAGCTATAACTCCATGCAATGATGCAAGTTGGTAAGTGTGTCGACCAATACTAGTTCTTCATCAGCAGATAAAATAAAGGCAAGTCCAGGTTTCTTGATGCTTTTAAAATTTCGACAAAGTGTTGAACACGGCCCTTTGAATAATTTTTCTTCAGTCAAAAATGATATTTTCTAAGAATTGTTTTGATTAGCGCTTAAGCTGTTGGAAAAACAATTATATTTAATAATCGAATTCAACGATTAACACTTTGAAGAACACATAAATATGATACAGTTTTGAATCTGACGAAATACAAACACCCTTATTCGATCCAGTGAAGTTAATCTTATAATGAAATCGATGCTGATTATAGAAATTGATGTTTGATATATTAGTAAGGATATTATTCTCTGTTTAAATTATTGTATTCCGTTTCTTAAAAGTTGTCCGAGTTCCCATATTGACGGTATGTTTTAGTATTGCTCGATAATAAAATTATTTCTGTTCAAAAATCATTATAGACTATATATATAAATTGTTTACGTAAATATATCACTTAACAAGTTGTTTCAATAAAGATGGTTGATAGTATTATATTTCAATTATTGAACGCAATATTTTTGATTAATTAATTATTTTTTGTATAATTTACTTATTTTGCATCGATATTCCATTTTTTACGTTATTGAATTTAATAACAAAATAATTTGATACTGTGAGATCACACGTTTTTTTTCATTAATGATTTAATATTAAAAAATAGAGCAAATATTTTTTGATCTTAATTTTTCAATGACGTAATTAAATAATTGATTTGAATATACATTATAGTTAGTGAATTCTGTGATAAAAAATTAACTGAAGAGTTCTATAAATAATTGAGATTAATTATTTTAATGCATATTTATCTAAAAAGTGTGTTTTAAACAGGTTTGTAAAAGATAGCATAGCATACTCTGGTATTTATCCTGATTATTTTATAGTTATGGTATATTTAATTACAACATATAGCTGACTTGATTGCATTATTATTGAAAATTCTTCCTCCATTTTAACGTAAACAAAAAAAACTGTGAATACTCAACGATACCATCGGTAATTGTAAACATATCACAGAGTACATCGATTTAGAGAAAATTTTTTTTACAAATTTAACTAAAAAAATATTTGAGTTTCATGTTTGTGTCAAAATTTTTGTATTTATCCACACAGTTCAAAATAATTAATTTAATGCTATAAGATATTTTGTCAAGTCTAATTCGGGGAAACTCTATTATTATCAGAAAATATATATTTATTCTGGGATTTCCTGTATTGATTCATTCAAATGATTTTACAGTTTATTTTATTGTTTTTTTGTAATATCATACCAATTCAATGAGAAAAAGTTAAAGATGAAATTAATGTAAAATAATTCGAAATGTTGTTCACTTCATTCATTCTTCTTTTTTACTAAAAACAGCATTCATTAGATAATTATAAACAGACAGGATTATCTAAAAGATTCTTCATCATTTTTCTTTTTAAATAATTAAAATAACATTCATCTCATTCTGCTTGTAAATATTTCATCGAAAAAATTCCTTTAATAATTGAATATTATGAATTTCTAGATATTTTGAATAATGTGTTCCTTTGGTATAGATCTTTCTCAATTAATAAAATTCATAATACATCATGGGATGATTTGTTTACTAATATGACAACAATATAAAATTTAAAAGCAGGCATCATCACATTAATTTTCAACTCATATACAAAAAATATTTAATGAGTAATTCTTAATAGATCACTATAAAATCTAAAATTAATAAATAATGGAAATTTATAATATCTTAAAAGTCACATTCGCTATTTTAATTTTTATTATTAATTTTGTTTATTATTATATTATATCAATTCAATTTTAAATTGGTATACTTCAGAAATTAAAAGAATTGGAGAATTTAACTGATGAGTAAATATCAATCAATACTTCTTCATGTCATCATGTTTGTCCTGTTTCAGAAAGAATTTGTTTCGCTTCTGTATTTGTTTTTATTTTAGTATATATACTTGTATATCACAATTAAGCGATTGCATGACCCTAGTTTAGATAAATTATTATTCATACGCAAAGTATTGAACTTGGCAGACAATGAATAGAATGGTTCGATAATACCGTATATATTTTTTGTCATTCTCATTTTAAATCAATTGCATTTTGATTATTTTGGAAATCAAATGTATTCGCAATAGTGAAATGACAAATATTCTCAATTTCTGATTTTTTTTCATTATAAACGACTTCAAATCTAAAAAAATTGATGCTACTAAAGACATCAAGAATTAATGTGACACTTGTTCATTGTATTGTATTTTCTCTCTTTTTTAATTCAGAAAAAAATAGCATTATAATAATGAAAATCGTGAATAATAACAAAAATGGATGAAAAGTTGTTTATTAAATGAAATATTTTAAGATTACATAATTCAGCAGTTTACATTTTTAGATTTGAGGAATATTTTTGAGTCCGGAGACTACTTATTGATTCTACTTAAACCATCTCAATCTCTCTGTCTATTCGTTTCAGGGGGCCCAATATCGACGTGCTCACTCGCTCCTTCCTCGTCTACTCCGTCGCTGCAATCTCAATTCTAAAAGGTATGCTTCGAACTCACAACTTCACTCGTTATCATGGTTTCTACACAATGAACATGGACCAACAAAGTCATTCCAGCTCAACATGCAGTCTTCTTATGCAAGACCTCAACAATGTACGGAGAAAAATAGGCCCACCCTATTTCCAGAATGAGTTTTACTCTGTCGAAGATAAATCGAGAATCGATGACGTCATGATCACCAATTGGTTGACGAAAAAGGTTGGCAGTGATCATTCTAGTAAGCCCAAAAGAACACTGATGGAACATTTTGGATTTAGTTTGAAATTTACACTAAGGTTTATAATATATTAACATATTTTAAAACGACACGGATTTGATTTTTAACGAAGAAGAAATGTAAGCAGCTCTGATCCACTTCATCTTCATAGAAACAGGAGATAGAGAAAGGTTCCAGTAATTAGCTTAGTTTATTTTTTGAAGGATATAGAAATTCTTATTACAAAATTGAAGAATGGTCTTGTTTTTTGTATTTTTATTTAAAAACGATATTGCTGATCTAATTCTTTATTGGAATATTTAGTGTAATGAGCTTATCTTTTAGGATTAAATATTTGAGTGGAACGAAAGAGGAGATAACCACTTAAATATCACTGATATTTAAAACTTTAATTCAAATTTTATTTATACACATTACGATGAAAATAATGAAAAATTATTTATTTAAAACAATTTAAGATAAATTTAGTTAAATATTGAAATACTATTAATATAGAGCTACTTTGTCTAGGAGATAAGATAGGCTATCTACAAAACACAAACTTATTGAAATACACACAATGTATAAATAGGTTTCATTTAACATTCAGAAACGAGAATATTAATTAGAGAAATTTCTTTGGAGCAAACTATGATAAAGCCAGGTCACTGATCTCGAAAAATGAAGAATTTATATATCACATCACCGCACCGTTTCAACGTTAATCTGCTCCTCAATTCAAAAATCGAATTACATCTGGCTTTAGATGAGTTTTCAGTAAAATTTCGTTAATAATTTATAGTGGATAAAGTGGATGTTCAACAGCAAGAAAAAAATTTTTTGCACGGCGAGTAAATTAATTATTTAGAAAAAATTACACAATTTTACAATTTTTATGATTATAATATATTACTAGTAAGGTTTAGTTTATAAAAAAATAGTTTCAAATTTATATTTACTAAGTGACACTACTTTAAAGTCATTCATTTATAATTGATTAAAATATTTATCTTAATAAAAATCTTATTTGATAACAAGAAAAACTGCACATTTTGTTATATTACGAGAACTAAATAAACTATACAATAAATTATCCTTTATACATATAGTATTCAAAATTAGATAACACTTGATTGAGTATTATTTTTTAATTTATGAAAGATAGTTATTTTTTATTTTTTATATATAACTAAAAAGTTTATCATTATATTACTTGTTAGTAGTAACAAAACATTACTGTAAAAAATATCAGGTATGGAAATGTTTGATTAATTGTGGATGGTGCAGCCTTTAAATTACTTATGCATACATTGATTTCATCCTGCTACAGGACAACAGAAATGTGATGCAGAATGTCTAGATAAATTTTCAATTAAAGTAGGACGGAATAGCTTTATATTTTTGCCATGTTTCTCTTTGACACACTCCGCAATATTGTCAATTTACAACGAAAACAAAATAAGCAAAGAATGAGTCAATTATTCAAGAATATGCGAGATAATATGAGAAGTGAATGAGGAGACTCATTATCAAAGTGAGGAGATGAAATATTTGCTTCTAATCAGTTTGAATGTGGTAATTAAGTAGTTCTAAACGATTGTAAAAAAATTTAAAATTAGTTAGTGAGTTGTATTAAAATAGTTTACATTTAAGTTATATAATGTTTAAAACGATCGTAAGCTTAATTTGAATATCAATTGTTCAAATCTTATTGTTATTATCGATAAATTTTAATTATTAGAATATTAAAATATTTTTAAAAATACACTTTGTAATAAATTTAAAATTTCAACTAAAAACTAAAATGATACCACAAGTTGCATTGACAGACCCACTTTATTTTTGTTATATGCATCCTCTACCACATAACAAAATATTATTCTTATAAATGATGTATAATTCAACAACTTGTTTGACCGTAATCTACCATGAAATCACAAGTATTTATAGGCTGGTTCTACTCAATTCATAATTAAATTTATATAGCTTTATTCGTGTTCAATATTCCAGGTTAAATAAAAAAAGTTATCTTCTAAATGTATTTAAAGAATTTTCCTGATAGGAAATTTAAAAAAAATATAAAATAAAACAATAATGAATAGGTATATTATTTTCCTATGAAATATTTTATTACAAGCTCTATACTTTGTAGAATGATTATTTAACATTGTTATTATTAGAATGCGAAATAAAGAATTTAAAATAATTTACTTTTCCAAATATACATCTTGACAATTGTAATACTTTTAATTTAATTAATTGCTAACACATGACTTCTAATACCATTAAATCAACTTGAATATTAAATTTCATCACTTTATATATTAATTTCGAAAATTTATTTTTTCTATATTATTAACAAATTATTAGTTTTATATCAAAAAAAATAATAAAAACTGTAGCAGAATCGCTCGACTAATGATCTCAAAATTTGATGTTGTATGTTTTTGGTAAATTTTCTATTATTATATATAAAAGAATAATTATAGTTAGTTGTTAACTGGTAATTAGAGGAAAAAAGATTTTAATAGTTAAAAGTCAGTCTTCTAAATATTTATAGTGTTTTAATTATATATTTTCTATTAAACAGCAGCTTCTAATATCTATTATTCTTTCAACGTTATGATATCGATTTTTTAATAAAATTTCGTTTTCTAGATATAGGTGCAACCATTTTTCGACAGAAAAACATTTTGACTTGTTTTATGTAATATAATACAACAATCGTTTTTTCGTTTGCTTTCCTCATTAGAAACATTTGATAAACATAGTTTAGTTTAAAAGAGGGACATAGTAATTAATAATTAATTTGCTACTTATAGTTTCCAGATGAGCGTCCATTCGTAAAATTGAGAAGAGAATACGTATAGAATATAAAATTTACCTACTAACAGAGTAATCTTGTAAGTAGTTAGAGAAAACGGAACATATTAGTTTATGAGGATATTTTCAGAGAGAGAGGGAGAGCAGAAGATAAGAGGAGAAATGTTCACATTGGCACTGCTCTTAGGCAAACCTGGTTCGTTTCAACTCTCAAGTCGAAGACTATTTGAGGAGATAAGAGAGTTGACTGGATAAAAAGAGACTAAAGGCGTAAGTGTTTTCGGGAAAACACCAGTCAATTGACACTAATTATTGTACCGATCTTTCAGTAATGACGTTTTCTTACCTGTTTGCCACCGTTTTCTTTCTTCCTACATTTATAAACTGGAGGAGTACGTTGGTGGAAAGTTTTCGCATTTCTAACATTGTTCCAAATATCCGTTTTGGTATTCTTCTCTCCAGGAATGGATCAACAGCGCTTGGCAGTGTTATTCCCGCCGTCGACCTTGCGCTAGATAGAATTCGAGCTAATTTCACAGAATATAAGGGAGTCAAGTTGACCAAAGTGTGGAACTCGACAAATTCATCCTATGCAGTGGGCAGCCTTCGTGCAGTAGACATGTTTAACGCTCACGCAATTCATGTCCTCCTCGGCCCAGTAAACGACTTCATGCTTGCAAATGTAGTTCGGTTCAGTACCGTTCGTTACAAGGTTCCAGTTTTGTCTCCAGGTGGGCATGCTAGCGCGATGAATGACAAAGTGGAGTATGGGATGCTGACTCGAGTTCTGCTAACTTATTCTGATCTGGTTTGGGTATTCTCAACAACATTGGCACAGTTTGGACATCGGCATATAGCTATCTATATGGAGCGCGGAACAGGGTCATCGGTTTATGATGGTCAGTTTCAATACGAAGTGATAAACCAAGGACTTATTAAAATTAACTTCAAGGTGATAGAGCATGTTCTTAATCTAAGAGATCCTGGAACGAACAGAAAGGAAACTTTACAATCTATTTCTCATGGCGCTCGGGGTATGTTACTTACAGTTGAAATTGATACAAAAACATTTCCTAAAATCCAGAAACAAAACAATATAATTTTAAGATTATTAATGATATAATTAATTTTACAAAAATGATCTAAATACTGTGCTATCATTTTGATATTGTAGTATGTGAATCTCACTCATTTTCTCGAGAGTAATACAGGTTTATTTGCATTATTGTCGGCAAGGTTTAGGATTTTAATTACAATATTATTGTTCCCTAAGTTGATAAAATTTGAATAGACAACTGCGGACAATGTCGGAATTATCTACATAACATTCGTGCGAATTGAAAACGAACACACTTAAATAACAAAGTAAGAGGGTGATTAGACACCTTTATCAAACGAGGAAAAAAATTTAAATAATATTTTTAATAAATACGTTTTCAATTAAAGGTACGACTTTGTTACTGTTATGGCCAAAACTGAAAATATAAAATTTCACTAATTACAAATTTTATATTTTAAATAATATGTAAAATCAATTTGTCAGAAAAAAAATATATGTGTGGAATAGAATTCACTTTTTTCGGACATTAATACAGAAATCTAGGCGCGCTACGAACCTCTGATTTCAAGATTAATGTCCTTAAAAATGAGATATTATATATTACTCCATAAAATTGAAAATATTTTACATTTTAAAAGGATAGAAATAAACTGTATTTCTTTAACATACACAGTATATAATAAATATGATTAGAGGTTTTATTTCAAATATGTGGTGAAATAAATGTCAGTGATATATGAGGATTTATCTTACGACCCCTCCTGACAAGACACCCCTGAAGCTTCATTTGCTTTAATTGTAACAATTAATGTTTTGTAATCTGAATACGTGGATTCTACATAACTGGATAGATTCTTAATCAGCAAAAATAATATGTTTTAAATATATATATATATCTATATAAATTGTAATCTTGAGAAAAATGAAATATTTTTTACATGTTTTGTAATTAATTAAAGAAACCTTTTAAATGTAGGCACTTTGAATATCCAATCCATTAATGTTTTAACTGGGTCATTTTTGTAAATCGAATTTTGAGTCGATATACAAATGTATTGTTATTGTAATTATGATTTATAAATAGAATAATTGTTTCCTTTCAAACCCACTAATATTAAAGCTGCTTCCATGTAAAAATTAATTAAATAAAGTTAATCGTAATGAAATATTGTTATGATAAATTAATATTATTATATATAAGTAATATTATCATTATATAAGTTTATTTAATAAAATTCATACAACTAAATTTGTGCCGTTGCCTTTGTTTGAATCTAATAAGATATTTACTAATTCAACAAATAACTATATAATTATGAAAGAGAGCGGATATAAAGGAATCATATAGGTACCTACTAAATTTTAAAAAAATTGGAGAAAACAGTATTATCAATATAAATTATCAACAAAATAGAATTATCAATATCAATTATAAACATAAATATTATTAAAATATTTTAGTAATGTCTGATGATTTAAGAGACGAAAATCAAAATATAAAATGTGAAATTATTTTAAATAATAACTTACACACTTTTTTTCTGAATTTAATATTCATATCTTTAAATAAAAGGTTATACAAAAAATAGTTGACAGCTAACAAAAGGTACATTCTGTTTTGAAGTTTCAACAAAGAGTAATGCACCTAATTTGTACATTTAATTATATATAGAAGATACATAGTTTAAACCTTGTTTGTTATTTCTGTTTTTTTTAATAAATTTTCTCCCCTTTCCTAAAAAATGGAATAGGAATCCATGAGCTTAATCATGTAAACTATCGCTTTCTAATATGCTGAGTTCATATTTTTCTTCCCATCGAAATCAATAAATGTTATAGAGGTAGCGCAACTCTCACGTAAATATCAATATTTCTTATATATGATGGTCTTCGCATATTTCTAATATTTTATTAAATAGCTGTTATAAAAGGATCAGATAAATAAACTGTGATATACACTAAGGTATACCCTTCATTGCTGGTTGGTATAAAAAATCTAAATTTACAAAATCTGTTACGTATAGGTAGGTATTTATTTTATTTATCAGTTAAATTTGAATGAATAAACTTTAATTTCAATCATAATAGTTACAATTTCATCATCATCGAATATTTGTAATTGAATAATGATTAAACTATTTCAAAAGTTATGAGAATATATTATCACTTTGCAAAATATTTAGTTTAGTTTTTCATTTCATTAAAAAGCAATTCAATAGAAATGAAGTTAATTTTATGGCATCCCATCAAACAACAAAATTTATAAAATTCAGCATTATACGACTGAAAAAAAGATTTTTTGTGCGAAAGATTGGAGAATGTCTTTATTGAAATTATTTTTTAATCACAATTTATATAATAATATTAAAGAAACCATAGAAGTTGATATTGTTTATAGACCACAGAACATCTACATCAGATCCCGAAAATGTGTCAAATATTAAATTGATTTTATTATACATTTTCAAATCGATAAAGATTTATATCATTCAAACATAAATGAATTCTTAATTTTAAAAATACGTAAACCGTCATACTAAACATATCATAAAGTTTATATTTAATTAAAGTAACTAATTCTGTTGACAAATTTCTTCATTCGATAGCTGTCACTCTTTAATTAGAATTATTTATTTATTTAAATCTCCACGAACTCAATTCGTTTAAAGCGATTTTTTAACATCTCTAAATACTAGTTGCACGTATAATACTAAAAAGATTTTTGTTTTTATTTTATTTTATTTTATTTTATTATTAATTTTGTTTTTAATCAATACATATATACTGAAATTTTATATTTAGCAATTTTTTTCTCATCAAAATAATTTGGAACTCACTGCTTATATTACTCAATAGTATTTGGTTATTCAATTTTTCGAGGGGTAATTGCATGTCATTATGACTCAATTAACTCCAATTTGAACTATATTAATTGTTCAAAAGACAGAATCAGCGATAAAAATTCTTCCCGTTTTATATTATTTAATTATATAAGAGAGACATGACTTTGAATGTTGAATTCGCAAGTGCTTCTTTGAAGGACGGGATTCTGTTTCACCTATTGGTTATCGTATGGGACATGGAAATTATTCAGAATTCTCTAAACGGTTAGCTATAGCTCAATCGTCACAAAATAAAATGTATTGATCTACTCCTCTCTAATAACAGATCTCTGATCCCAATCTCTCTGCCTATGTGTATGACTTATGATGCATATTTCCGCATTTGATACTAATTTGCAACTTGATGGGAAATTCAATTTCCAAAAACGTTATTTATAATCAGTTTAAATGTTGATATTTGACAGTTGAAAGGTTTATAATACACTCATGTTATATATAACATTATATCAAATTCATTTTTATTGATCCTCAAGAACAGTAGGTATAAGCCAAAATACATAGTGTATGCAGACGATGTTTTTCTTTCCATTTTTCCTCCGACTTATACATTCTTTGACTTTGATGATTAACGAAAATATGTGCTACGAAAAAAATTAAATATTTTCAACTTTTATTCTTTGTGTACTATTATTTCTTCTGCATAGTTTCATTTCATCCCATTCTGCCATAATATATTTACTATGAATTAAATGTTAGTGTAATTTAAATAGATCACTTTTAAACGTGAAATAAGTTTATCTTTTTAATTATGTGATTTTTGAATTCTAATTTAAGAGATAAGATTTTAAATTACAACTAAAAACAGTGGTTTAAAAAGCAAAATTATATGAACTTAATTAAACTTCAAAAAATTTATTAAGAAATGTAATATAGAATAATGAAATATTTGTATTAGTTAAAAATAATAAAGCAAATAAACTACCACCCCCGTCACGCATTTATGCTCGTATAAATTATTATAATTAATTGATTTAGCCACAAATCGTTCGTGTAATAGCAGTAAGGAACAACATCAACAGTACAAAAATTACACATTAGTTAAAAATATTATGTTTTAAGCATTTTATGAAAAATATTCAAAACGTTTTTGTCAATCTAAATATAATTTAATTTTAAAAATCTAGCGCAACTACATTTATTATTGTTAAGTTTATTGTTTGTAATTTTAACATTGAAGTTGCCACTAATTTATATTTAAGAAAAATCAAGAATATTATACCGCTAAATATCTGCGTAAGTCTCCGAATATTGATTATTTAATGTTAAAATATGTAAAATATCGATTTCTTTTCGAACACATTTCTTTAATATTGCATATTGGAATTGTATATTATAATTGTTTTAATTTTACATCTAAAAACTATAAAATTATGGAAGCCTGTTCATAATTTGTATGGCCGTCTTAATTTTCTTACTTTTGAGTAGAGTTGTAATAGAGTGTCATTCTTTAGACTTTGCGGAATAACTTTTCATTAGATGTGTATTACCAATAAAGTTTTCTTTTATTCTAACATACGTATACTTACGTACATAAATTTTAAGCTAAATTTTCTCATACAAGCTCAAACATCTTTTATCAAAAATTTAAGATGAAACATTAACGAAAAGTGACAATTGCTATTTTCTAGACTCTTAGCCTTCGACATCACACTCAATAGAAAATGGAAGCCGCAAAATGATAAATCATATCCCTTCCCATCTCTCATGTATATCATATATAAAGAATAGATAATATCATTATGGCCGTCCAGTCCTCGAAGGTTTTCAGCTGTCGTCTTTTATTTATATGTGTTCCATTTTTATCAATCTTTCTTGTGGAAAATATTATAACTTATTGGAGCAAGTCAAATAATAAGTTTGGGGTAATAAACATGATTGCAAAAACTCACATGAAAGTGTTAGTTTAATTATAATGTGGCGTGTTCACAGATATAAACATGTTGTTATCATTAATATTCTGGCAATCTCACTTTTAAAATAATTAAATTTTTCAATCAATATTTCTTTATGTAAATTGTTTAGCGTAAACTTATACACATTTTACTTAGGAATGGAAATTTTATCAATTATTTTAAAACAATCTGTTTGAAATAACTTTCTTTGATCATAGATATTCTTTTATATCACATACGCTTTTCTTTTGTCATCTTTATAAATTGTTAAAAGAAGTTGTATTATAATTATAATTATATTTATACTTTTCGTTTTCCTTACTATGCTTTATATTGTCTATATATGTGCTTGAGAAGGTTTATTTGTCATTAAATAACTTAGGTCATTTGAATTTAAAATTATTAGTTTTATATATTTGAATATTTGAATATATTAATAATACTAAATAGTAAATGTCGTTTTTATATTCAACCATGATTTGAAGTATTGTTAATATTACACCTTAGTTACTTTGATCTGGTTATTTTTCGATTAATTTATACTGTATAATATTTATCTATTTAAACTTAATTGTAAATATTTATTGTATAATAAGAATTTACATTGTAATTATCTAATTTAATGTATATTAAATTGTTATTGAAGTTCAAAATGTAAATATCTAATTTCATTATATTTTCAAAAAAGGAAACAAAAAAATAACTTAAATTATATAAATATTTTAACTATTTATTAAATATACCTGCATATTAAGAAAAAAATCAATATTATGTATATTTTATAAACATAAATACATCTGATTAAAAATGTCACATGCTGGAAATGTCTTCATCAAATTTTTCAAACTAGTTCTTACAATCATAAATATAACTAAATAATGTAAAACATTGTTTAGCAATGCAATGTGATTACTTTGTATTTTTCATAGTCAAGCTGTATAGAAAAGATTTTAGATGGATTTTTATTAGTTTTCCGTGTTAAACTGATAACCAATCACATATATTTATAAATAATTATAAACAATTTACTAAAAATTAAGGTTATAAAATTAAGAACTATTATGAATTAAATATTGAAATAATTTGTAAATAATTTATTTCATTTACTATACAAACATTCATTCTACAAAACAGTAATAGAATGTACAAAACAAAATTTCTTTAAACAGCAATATTACATTTAAAAAAATGAATATTTTTTTGAAATATCTACTTAAATACGAAATATATAATTCTAAAAGCAAACTAAAGTCCCTTCTCTTCCCAAATTTTGATTACACACCAAACAAATTTAACTTTATATGAACAGTCCGAATTACGCTGTATGGAACTGTATTACCTCATTCAAGGATGATGCTTCCAATTATTTTTTCGTGACTTATCATAATCAGTAGTGACAGGTGAATATAGATAGGTTCAGTGAGGGAAGACTTTCTTGTATTTTGTATTGACGATTGTTTTTCGCTTTCCTCAGTCTTATTATACAAACATAAAATAAAACGCTTTGAAGGTTTTGGATCTGGGGATTTGACAATTATTTTTAGCGATCGTGTTACTATCATTAATGTTGTATCTTTAATGTGTTGTTAAAATATTTGGGTGTTGTCCTTTATTTAATGGCAAATATTTTCCAACAAGTTTTCTATTTAAAAATCCTTTCTATGTTCATTAACCCTTTGCTGCATTTAAACGAGGCGATAGAAAAAGTTGACTACTTGAAAAGTAATTATTGCAAGGCCAGAAGAATTAAGTCAATATTAAAAAGAAGTTTCCTTTGTAGTGTTTGGAAATATTAGAACATAAATAATACGAATAAGAGATTTCTTTTAATATTCAACATAACTTAGAAAATAAAAGTTATTATAGTTATAGTTTGCCATTTAGATCCACAAAGCTTTTTCATTTTGTATTGTTATCTTACAATATTTCATTTCAAAGATTACAATTGTAAAATATAAATATATTTCTTGGAATTCAAGGTATAACTATTATCGTAATTATAAGAAAAATATAAGTCATAATAGGAGAGTTGGATCCAATTCAACCCTCAGTACTATTTTATTCAAACTTTAACATAAAAATACATTTTATTTTAGATTTGAAGAAAATGCGTTAATGCATTTATCAATTTTTTTTAATTCTTTCTTAAATATCAAATTACTAATTAATAATGAAATGATGATATAATACCCAATTTATTGTGTTTAAATCATGGAATTTATTCCACTTGATTTTGAAAGTGTTGACTTAATTTATTGACGACGTCGAAAGAAAAATACCTCGACTTTATATAACAGAAATGTGTTAACTGTTAAGTTTCAACGATTAATCTAATGAACGCAAATCAAGCTTCCTATATAAACTCATAAAGGCCATATTGATCGTCAATTTTTAATCAAATTGTTTCTTCTGGAATTTGTCAACAATGTTTCCTGCTTGTTGGATGCAGGAGGATAGAAATTCGTATTGAGTCTCGATTTTTTTAAATGCGCGCAAATTTACACAGGCACACCAACAAACAACTCACGCACACACGGGCCCACAAAACACCCTAATCGACGTTCAACATTTTTATTTTAGTATACACTTCCTTTGACAAAAAGTTTTAAAGAAACAAACTCTCTCCTACTTCGATCACTAGGTATCTTGAAAGAATTGATGAAAGGAAAACACCCCTTCTTAGACAAAATTTTAAATATTACGATTAAATTAATAAACATATTTTTAATTTTATTTTGTTTTTCTAATTAATTATTCCAAAATCGAATCAAATTATCTAAATATAGAAGTAATAATATGATTATATATTGAAATCAAAATTGTCCACTGACTATTAAACAAATAATTCATTTATATTTATTAATTAGTTTTTTAGTAAATCTATTATTCTTAGTAATCGATATTTTGACTCTCAACTTTAAGACGTACAAATAAATAAATAAATATTTTACAATTTTATGTTTACCGTTTGTGAAGCATTTTTTTAAATGCTTCTTTCAAACAATAATTAGAATTAATAACTATTTACAGGAATGATAACGTATTTGACTTAGGTATTTTCAGCAGCAGAAGGATCCTAACTTCATGTTTAGCATTCAAATTGTAGCGACCCAGACTTTTTTATTT
>JAUZNC010059186.1:0-10414 GCA_034780395.1 Vannuccia rotundouncinata
GTTGAATGGGGGGTTGAGGAATTTATGCGAAGTGCATATAGACTATTCAAAGATGCCCCTGCAAAGCGTGATGACTAGCGTGTACTTCACTAGAGTCATATGTATAGTCAGTAAAAATTTATAAATTCTTCAAAATAATTTGGTCATATGCGCGGGCACTATGGGATATATTCATCAGTATTTCCACATGAAATATATAATATAGGATTGTCTTAAAGTGTCATAAGGCAAATATGCCAGTTGGATGTTGTTGTTCATTTCTGGGATGATGAAATGAAACTAGTTGTCACTCTTTATTTTGGTTCAGTATATTTTGGACTAAGTAGGGCTACAGATTTGTTGAATACCATAGGATTACAGAAACTTTTGTTAGTTAGGTTGGACTGAACACCAATTGCAGGGATGAGAATCTTCCGCAGATTTCAGAGTGATAATGGTCATTTTTGTAAATGGTCAGAATATGCAATAAAAAAATAAGGGTTTGGGTGGGGGTGGGGGCTGTTTGATTTTCCAAAAGGGCTCCTTATGAAGACCCTTTCATCGTAAACTTATTATATAGATTTATTATTTTCCAAAAGGGCCCCTCATAAAGACCCTTTCATCGTAAACCTATTATATATATTTATCATTTTCCAAAAGTGCCCCTCATAAAGACCCTTTCATTGTACAAGCTCTATACAAACAGTCAAATATACATTTATATCCAGGAATACTTCTGCAATTGAGATGTTCAAAATGAACAATATTAAACAAGATAAATCCAGGACTTATTTATAATTTTTCCTATGTCCCATGTAATTTTTCTCTATACAAAAAGGAAAAAGTAGAAAATAAGAAGCTACAAACTGAAAGAATTTTGTCTTATCGGGGTCTATACGAACGCCAAATTAGTTGAACCAAACAAATCAAGGAAGTGAAAAGGTGGGCTGAGAAAGCTAGACTAGCTCACAAAAACTCAATGCATCAGAAGTACAAGAAAAATTACAACAACTGGTTGCTGAGAGAAAGAAAGTATTTTCTTGATTCTCTGTTTAATACTTCTTTCTTTTTATGTCTACTTATGAAAACACTTAACTTTGTAAAAGAGTACATTATATGTTTTTTTTATATAATAACGTTCTTGGTGCAATATCATTCTCTCCCATCCAGGGAATAAATTTTATTGTTTTTATTGTGTCAACATAATAATACTTCTATTAATAATAGTAATTAATATTTTTGTGTCAGTAGGACCATTTTTACCATGTGTATCTATTGGAACTTGTACAATCATGCAATTTTCTACTAACAAAATATAATCATAACATTGATACCTACTGTCATTTAAAAAAATACAATGAAATTTTCTACTACAATAAAATATAATCATATTGATATTGTCATTTATACAATCATTGAAATATATACCTTAAAAAGTGGGATATATGCTGTATATTAAAGGGATAAAATTAGTATTAATAATATCTAATAATATATTTCTTATATAGATATTTTGTCAACAGGGTGGAAGGGCCCAATAAAAATATATTTCCTCATCCCTGCAATTGGCTCTTTGACAAATTGAATCACCAATTTTTTTGCCTATTGCTACAATATTATAAAAAAAGCCTAATAAATTAGAACACTGGCTAATGTGAATTGTGAAAAAAATTGTAGAATGATCCCAATGCCTACAATGTATTTCACATTTGCTAATTGAAACAGCCCATCTATATATGAATATATTCCTAACTTCATTTTGGGATAGAAATATTATAAATATAGTATGGTTTCCAAGATTTAACTTACTTAATCTTACAACTTATAGAAACAAACCATTAAAAACAGTAGTGATTCTTCCAATTTTTTAATGTAAATTTTTTCGCCCTTACTGTTTGAGTACATTCAATTTTATATATATAGCGCCTACCCCCATAAAAATATAACATTCCTCCCCTGGTATATATTTTCCCGATTTTTTAATTTATAAATCACATCCCTGTAATTTAGCTAATTGTAACTCCAGCTAATTGGAACAAAAAATAAAAATGTTGACATTTTACCTGTTCCAATTGGCCAGAGTATACAGTATTATGAACATTTTATTTTATAAAATTATAGTCAGAATTACAGTATTTTGAATAATACAAAATGATTAATTATTTTTTGCAAGATGAAATTTTACACTATATTACAGTTTTCTTCAACCAAAGAATATATTAAATCAATACAGTTTTATTTATTATGAAGGTAAAAGGACTTTGATTACTTGCAACAATTGCTTATATAGGAAATGTGTATTAATTATCAGCCAATCAGAGTCTACCAATACAAAATATAGAATGATGTGCTGTAATGTGTGAGTCAAATTAATTTTTGTTGCTAACATTGAAAAGGTTACATATACCATAAATTATATATCTGTGTGATGCATGCTGCAATGTCAATGATTTCTCTCTCATTTTGTAGTAAAATCGATTTTTTATTCTGTTGTTCAATGATAGGAGAATAATTAAACATTTAGATTGATGTATACTAGTAGTTGCTTGATATTATCTGATGTTCCATCTGATTTAATTTATTCTCTTATTCTTGAATACAAACCAAATAGTGTTTTTCACAACATCCAACAACTAAGTCTGAATTACATTGTATACTCTTTCTTGAACACAATATTGCATTTCTTACTTCTAACCATTCTGCTATTGTGAAAATAATGTGCCTTGACTCCCAAATAGCTAAGGTATTGGCTTAAGTCAGCATCAATGCTCAGATTGTCAATGTCAAGATTTTATATATTGTGGGTTTGGTAATCCAACCATGGTCATACACTAGCTCAACACAATAATGAAACAACTTGTGCCTTCTCCATTCCAGCTTAAAAGATTCGATCAGAAGCAGAAAATGATGTCCTTCCAACAGTGTGTGAGCATCATGAAATGCTTTCTTGGTGACTGTCCATGATTTTGATGACAAGTTGGTTGCAAGTATAATGCCCTTCTGGCCAGTTGGGAAGATGACAAAGAATTGAAGTTATTTTACTATCAAGTTGAGAGGTGTTGGAAGAAGTGGTTGACATTTGGAAGGTACATTTTCACCATTGGCACATCTCTGATAACCCAGATCATGGCTGATCAACATATAGGTGTCAATAGAAAGTAGGCATAAAAAAGGGAAGTATTGGCCATGTAATTTTAAATTTACTACATAGGTATATAACATTCTTTGGATTGAGACTGGTGTTATGTATAATTTTTATACTCAAAATAAACACAATTTTTGTCTGAAGAAAGGAAAGGGAGAAAGATTCAAAGAAGAAATGGGAAGAGGCTTTGGTATTGTTACAGGATGACACAGAAAAAAATATATCTGCAGAAGGAAGCTACAGCTTTAGAAGAAAGGGCTAGCAAGCCTACCAAAAAAGCTGCAGGAACTCAACTGATGCATTTATATTTGTAATAGAATCAATTCATGATTCATAATTAATGACAATATTGTACATATTTCTGAACACAATTTAATCTATATTAATTTTAAATCATTTTGTAAGATGTGTGTATATGGGTATGTTATATATAAATATATATTTTTGATTTCTGTTGTCTATGTTTTAACAACAATGAGATTATAATATAATAAATTAATAAATCTTCAATTAACATTACCTTTATTATGACTAAAAAAACCCTAACCTAAAAAAATCACTTTTATGAAATGATTTATGAAAATATTTTATTCATTGAGGTAATCACAAAATAACAGAACACGTGTGAATTCAATAACTTATTGAACAAATTATTAATAAATAAGTTCAGCTTGAGCTGTATCTAACTCCAGCTGCTTTAGAATTTTGGCTTTTTCATTATTAAATTTAACAGCTTTTAAAATCTATATTTATTACTCTATTGTGGTCCAAAAGCAAAACGAAGAGTTTATTTTTTGTTCATTAGATGACAGGATTAATACAGTTACAGTGTCAAAAGCACTTATGACTCCTTTGACCCACTTACAAATAGTTACAAACTTTCTACTATTCAGTCTACTCCACCTAATCTGGACCCATAAATCTAAACAAATCGTCCCGTTTATGGAAAATGAATAAGACCACGGTGATCCAAATTTATTTCTATAAATATACATTATGCAATATGTACACATTCTATGTAGGTAGTGTAATTGAAGAAAAAAAAATGTTTTAAAAAGTCTGTAATGGCTCTTTTTTCTAGTATACAATATTTCATGTGACAGTTCTGAGGAAAACCAAGCCAGGTTTTACCACTTTTCATTTTCAGTCATCCATTGATAGGGTTGACAACATCCTTTGAAGTACAATTGAAATGGTATCCAGATTACACAGTTAAATACTGTATAATACTGTGTAAGAAACATCTGGTGTACAGTTAGATGTGTGTTTTATAGTTGCTATTTAATATAAAAAAGATAGGGAATTGTTACTTCTTTATCTGGCATTCAGTTTGAACAATTGTCCGGATTAGGTGTGTCTGGTTTAGAAAGAGTTGACTGTATATAAAATAACAGATGACATATTGGCAACCTGTAATTACTACGCTGTGTCTTTAAAAAAACTAATGTGTTTTGTTATATACAATTTATATTAACACTTCAACATTTCTTGTTTTAAACTCTCTTATAAACATAAGTTCATTAATAAGTTATCCCAAGTTTTTTTAATGTGTAACAGGCATTCGTTCTTATTAAAAATGTACAGATGCACTGGCTATAAAGAGTGAAAAAATATTGTTTAAAATGATCCTGGAATGATTAATTTTTTTTCATTGAAAAGTCTTGGAATTTTTTAATTCAAATGATTCTTTATGAACTCTGATATATATATATATATATAATGCATCTTGTTCTGACATTGAAAGAGGTTAGAATTTTTACCAGTTTTTGATATTCATCATTTCAATGCATTAATATATATTTTTAGTTCTATAATGTATTTACTATGTTTTTATTTTCACTTTGAACAAATTCAATAACAATACAATATTAAAATCACTGATATCTTAGACATTTAGGACTGCTGAATTGTTTTTTTTATATGTTGAAAACTCGCTAAACACGATTATTCATTTATATATATTTTTCACATTAAATATTTTAAACTGGTGATATTCATTGAATTCATTTTTTGTTTGTTTTATCAGCTGAACATCTCGTATCCAGCGACAGGCTGTCAGCAGCTCATTGAAGTCGATGATGAACACAAACTACGTGGTTTCTATGAAAAACGTATGTCAACTGAAGTCCCCGCTGACTCACTTGGTGATGAGTGGAAAGGGTATGTTGTTCGGATCAGTGGTGGCAATGACAAGCAAGGGTTTGCCATGAAACAAGGAGTCTTGACCCATGAACGTGTGCGTCTCCTCTTGAGTAAGGGTCATTCATGTTATCGTCCAAGAAGGAAGGGAGAACGCAAGAGGAAAAGTGTTCGGGGATGCATTGTTGATAACAATTTAAGTGTTCTCAATCTGGTAATTGTTCAAAAGGGTGAACAGGAAATTCCCGGACTTACAGACAAGACTATTCCAAGACGACTTGGTCCAAAAAGAGCCTCTAAGATCCGTAAACTTTTCAACTTGACTAAGGATGACAATGTTTGTCAATATGTTGTTCGAAAACCAACCGCTGAGAAAGAAGGTTAGTTATTCTAATTTTGATTAAATATGCTAATCTATTCACCAGTATATTGTTTTTCTATTAGTACAGTCTACCCAGGCTAATTGGACCGGGTAAAATGTAAGCATTTTCATTCCGATTAGACCGGACGAAAATCAAATATTTTTTAGTAGTATAAGTTGATCTTGTGATCATTATTGTTAACCAAAATTCATTTTTATGATTTTAATTCATAACAAAACAGTATTATAATAAAAAATACTTTTTTCAGAACAACTTTTAACTTAATAATACTTAGTATTAAATAAGGAATTGGATTGATTTAACTATAGACATATTTTTAGGTAAACTTTATAAATCTATATAAAAGCGAGCCTTTACGGTCTCAATATTTATAAAATGACACTCCTACTCAATGTAATAATAATTTAATTGAGTTTTATATTTTTCTCAAGATATCTAACATATGTTGATAGGTAAAATATATGATAATAACCCAAGGAAGGCTCTGAGTAGAACATTTGTAGAGTTGTACATTTTATGTTACTAAATTGTTTAATTTTTATCGAAATCTACCATAGATTGAATTTATTAATTTTATTTTTTGGGAAGATGACCATTATTTGAATAGGGGGTGCAAACACGGGTGATGAAGGTAGGAATATACATATAATACTGTGTAGATGAGCTGTTCCGATTATCCAATTGTAAAATACATATTGTATGAATAGTGGTCGTTCTACAAATTCTGTTCACAATTCACATTAGCCGGTGTTTCGTTTAGCTATTTTTTAAATAGTGTTATCAATAAGCACAAATTTAGTGCATTCGATTTGTGTTCTACTTAGACAACTTCCAAATCTATCCAGTGGATGTTACTATTTATGTTGCTTTCCACTCGCTTGTTTTGGAGAAATAGTGTGGTCTTCGATTACCAAATTAGAGTTTATATAATAATATTCTCTTGTTTTTTCATTAAGACATACATTTTATAGTTTGTTGATTTTCAGTTGTTGCTATTTTACTTCCAAATCTATCCAGTGGATGTTACTATTTATGTTGCTTGCCACTCGCTTGTTTTGGAGAAATTGTGTGGTCTTTTATTACCAATTAAGAGTTTATATATTCTCTTGTTTTTTCATTGAGACATACATTTTATAGTTTGTTGATTTACATTTGATGTTATTTTATTTCCAAATCTATCCAGTGGATGTTACTATCTATGTTGCTTACCACTCGCTTGTTTTGGAGAAATTGTTTTGTCTTTGATTACCAAATAACAAGTTTATCTATATTGATGTTTTTTCATTGAGACATACATATATTGTTTGTTGATTCCAAACTTTGCATATGATGCTATTTTACTTCCGAATCTATTCAGTGGATGTTACTATTTATCTTGCTTGACACTCGCTTGTTTTGGTGAAAGTATGTGGTCTTCGTTTACCAAATAAGAGTTTTCTATATTGGAGGTTTTTTCATTGAGACAGTTATTGTTTGTTGATTCCAGACTGCATATGATGCTATTTTATTTCCAGATAAGATTAATCCAGTGGATGTTAATATGTATTTATGTTGCTTGCCACTCGCTTGTTTTGGGGAAATGTTGTGATTTTCGATTACCAAATTAAAGTTTTTCTGTTCTTTTTGCGATAAGACACATTGATACCAGAGTCTTTTTTTTATAATTTTTTAAAATTGATGAATACAAATATGTCCAACAATAAAAGAGTGTTTTTAGTCCTTATTTTGGCTTTAATCCTTAGGGTTGAAAATCATACGCCATTTCAATGAAATGCTCCAAAATGGGATCTAAAAAGTTGGGTAACACATATTATTGTAAAATATAATGCACTGAGAAGGTCTACTAAATAAAAGAACAAACATATTGAGCAAAAGAACAAACATAAAGAAATGAAAATGATAGAAATTACATTACTTTTTTGTATCCACTGTCGTTTGTATTTATCATTATTCTGGCTAATCACAACTCGAATTCCCGATTTTTTGACTATTGATACAATTGTTTAAAAGATGGCTAATCAGTACACCGGCTAATATGAATTGTAAACAAATTTTTGTAGAATGGTCCCTATACTTACAATGTAGTTTACATTGCCTAATCGGAACAGCTCATCTATACATAATGCTACCTTTATTTGGGGATTATAAATAAATACGGGGGCATAATTTTCTGTAATCTAAACCAAGACAATTTTAGAGTGAGAATATTAAACTGACCACCTAACTGCATCGTATTTGCTTCACCTATTCAAATAACGGTCCCTATTTATAATTGGGATTGACACCATTGCGTGGGAGTGTCATTTTATAATTAAGTTAATACTTGAATCAATCTAATTCCCTATTAATCCTAAGAATTATTAAGTTGTTCTGAAAAAATGTAGATTTTGTATTATATTACTATTTGGTGTTTTGGTTATTAATTAGCAATAGTAAAATTAAATTTGGTTAACAATCTTAAGTTCAATATATACAACTTGAACCATTAGATGAAAATGCTTGAATTTTAATTGTTGCGATTAGTTGGAGTAGACTGGGACGTCGGTTTTGGATGTATTTCCGGATATATGTATATTTCAGTTGGCTCTCATTACTGTCATTGCTTTTTGATAACATCTTTGTATTTCTTGAAATGTGATTGTTGTTAGTTATTTAGTATATATGATTTTTTTTGTAGGTGGTAAGAAGGTCCGCTCCAAGGCCCCAAAGATCCAGCGTTTGGTGACTCCTTTGGTATTGCAACGTAAGCGTCATCGTTTGGCACTTAAGAAAAGGCGAATGGTAGCCAAACGACAGGCTCGCTCTGAATATACTAAATTGCTTGCCCAACGTCACAAAGAAGCTCGTGATAAGAAGCAAGAGCGCAAACGATCCCGCAGTCATTCACTCAGAGAATCTAAATCTTCTGCTCACTAGAATTTTTGTGTTCTGACTACTTTTCACTTGTATTTATGAAGGATTTGTGTTACTCCTGGTAAAGAATAAAAAATCAATGGAATAAGTTATATTTTTATCTACTAGTTATTTAAAGGAAGTTTGTGTATATTATAAAAATAAAATTTAAGCTAGCTGAAATCTTTATTTGGGGGTAACTAGCTAATAAATTTAGGTTTTAATTAAATCATCTAACTTAAACCATACGCATAAATTCTAGATATTTGCAGTGCTCTAACTCTTGTTACGTTAAAATATTGTTATTATTTTCAAAATGTACTATATATATCATAGTAATGAAATATGGAAAGCCATTTTTACAACTGGAAAATCATAAAAACACGCCCTCTACTATTTTAGAATCAATAGGTATTACTGGAAGGGAAAAAAATTATTCAATAAAAAATAATCTGCAATGATATGTGGCTTGTAAAATAATATACTATAATTTAAATATAACACAAACACTAAAAAACTATAAATTCAGTTTAAAAAAATAGAAGCTATATCTATGATAATTGTCTAACTAATAATATTGTTAATAAAATGGAAACATATATTATAAGCTATATAAATATACTTTAAACTCAGTTATTAGTATCATACGCGCCGAAACAACATTTTTGGGGCCATAATACATTATTATTTAAAAGGACATTTTGATAATTTAAAAATAAAGTTAGACATATTAGATACTATATTTATTGCTAACAACTAAAAAGATAAAATATTCTAATTACTAGTCTAAAAAGAAAAATCGGGGTCTCTCATTCGCTTGAGCAAATTCTTTAGCAACTATATATATACTGATAGACAAACTGTCAATTGATGTTTGATGAACTTAAAGTAAAAGTAAATTATTCAATCGAGTTCGTGTCATGGTTGATCGCAAATATGTTTTTATGCGAAGCAGCGTCGATCAAGCTCCTATGTACCTATACTATTTCTGTTGTGACTGCGGTATTGTAATAAATAAATTTTTAGGTTTTTGTTCCTCTCGCAATTATATCGGCAATGGTCTTAAATTTTTGATAACTTTCAAGTTGCTCTCAAGTTGCTCAATATCGGTGAAATTTTTTTAACAGATAATGCAGCTTTTTGAAATGCAGATCTTTCTTTTAGAGATATGACTTTCTTGTTTTGGTGGTTCTCATTGTTGCTTTCCATTGCAATTACAATTCTATATTATGTATACTTATTATTCTAATATACTTTTTTCCAATATATTATCTGTTCTTTGCAGTAATCTTTTTTGATTCTTTTATTCTTTTCCTTTCTGTATTCTTTAATGTGGATGGTCTACACCCGACATTAATTGTTTCCTATAAGCTGTTCATCTGTATAGTTCTATTGATGTAGCCTTCTAGGACACGGGATGGCCTTTTTACAAATTATTATTCTTGAAAAAATAACTATTTTGTATCAATTATATACCATGTTACAAAAGGGCACCCTGTTTATATATTATTAATATTATATTATTATTATATATTATACGGAGTAAACTGGTAGAAAATTTGGAGTCACTATGCCCTGTATATAGCCAAGCAAACGTTCCAGTTAAATTATAAAAATACTTTATGAATTCATAAACGTAATATTTTTCTATTTACTGAAATTTACTGATGAATTTAAGTGTTTTCCAAAGCCGAATTAATACTGCACATATTTAATACAAATTAAATAATTCTTTATCTATATCAAAATTAAGTTTCGTGGATGATTGTTTGGTAGCATATTTAAAAATGATATAAAATACGTGTGGCAAGTATCCCGATGTTAGTGAATATAAATATAGAAAACAACGAAATTACTAGCACAAGTTATATTAATT
>JAUZNC010059188.1:0-10413 GCA_034780395.1 Vannuccia rotundouncinata
ATAATATGAAATTTATATAATGTAAAATATAGAAGAGGCAGAAAACTATGAGAATTGCTTCAACGGAGAAATAGAGAAAATAGAATGGTTACGAAAATAATTTTGTAGTTATACTTTAACATAATAAATTGTAGGTATATATTTATATTACGTTGCGTTAATATAATTGCAATATTATTTAATAGCAATAGCATCAATGTCAATGATGTATAGATATATTAATACATAGAACAAATGTTTTAATTTTCATTTACATGGATGGTACAAACATGTTATCAATAGGTAGAATAAAATCAGTGCAAATTATGTTTTGTCAAAATTAAATTATATCCACCTATTACTATTACTTAAAAAGTAAATTGGAAATTGTTAATTCTGCGGGGTTGCAGTTCCAAAAATCTTTTAACAATAGTTTTTACATTTAATGATGCCCATAATGGACGTTAATCAGAGCAAATGGTGACAAACGAGATGTTATTGATGAAACTAACCATGTATGAAGCCGACGTAGTGCGGAAAATTATCGTTCACATTCACAACTGGTAATTGGTAGAGCACCTATTCAGAATATGACTATTTCAGTGAGTGTAAATTGCTTTCGGATTTTTGTGAAGTTATCATGAGGGGACACAGTCCTTCTTTCGTACAGGACATATTAGAAGCCCCATCATAGCATTGCCCTCGTAAATCACTGATGCATAAGCCCACTAATTCTTCATAAAAGAGTAACAAACGATCAGCCAAAACTTGCGCTGTGATCCGCTCGATCTCAATAAAACCAAGAAAAACTTCTCGAATCTGCTTATTCTCATCGACATATCTGCAGCATATTGACATGATCTGGTCATTACTTGCGGTCACTTCATCCACCATTATTGAATGCTAATAATTATAGCTAGTGGTAATTTAATCAATAATTGCCGCAGCGGTGTATGTATAAGTAGGCGCTCTTTACCAGAAATATAGGCGTCTTTGAAGGGTAGGGGTTAGGGTATGCATTTTTATTTATTTTTTTACATACTTAATTATTTTGGGTATGCATAGAGTTTATTTTTTATTTAAATAAATAGGCGTCAATAGATTTAATGGGTCTTTCGACACAACGACCCCCCACTGCGGGCGCGCATGCCTACGTAGGATGATCGAGTGGAATCCATGTCAAATCTATAAAAGTTGTTAACCTCCCATAGCAGTTTATACTTGTTAATAGATAACACATCTTAGAATTAATATCTAAAATTTAATATTTGTAATGAAATACAGGTATTTAACTAAAAAATTATTAATTTTACAATTCTTCTAATGATTTATTTATAAATAAGTAAATGTCATCGTAATAATACATTAAGATTATAAAGAAATAAGTTAAAAATATAGCAGTAAAATATTTCAGTGTACATATATAAAAATTTATATAGATCGACAATCTTAATTAAATTTTGAGCGAAATAAAAACGGGCCAATAAACAAAATGGTGAAATCTTGTTCGGTTCATAATTTAATTATTATAAAGCTGTTTTACCCGTTTTTATAATGGAATCGTAGTAGTTTGCCAATCAAGTGAAGTTAATTACGATATCAACGATATATAGCTAGAGTGTCCCCTATATCATTGCCGTTTACATGTTTTCCAACTTAAATAGAAGTATTCTGTATGTATAATTTCGTACATTAAAAATCCAATTGTGTCAATACAATTTTATTATTAGTGATTGTCAATAATGAATTCATACGAGATCAAATATATTAATTTATTCGTGAATAGCTTTATCTAGCTTAATTCATAAAGCAAACTGAGATCCACTGATTTTAAAAATGTCTATGAAGTATAATAAAAGAGTGTATATCAAAACCTGCTAGTCCCAATCTATATATATAAAATCCGCTCGATTATCCGCCATATTGTGAATATAAATCAAATGTTTATGCATCTTAGCCACTAACAAATATATTGAAATCATATTCTGTTAACGAATTCCATGTAAAAATAGGAAAAATAATTAGAAACACAAATTATACCTCCACAGCAAATTGTATTTCTAATTTATACATAAGACAATACATAATGAGGAAAATATGAATATTATATATTTACAAAAAGGTAATAATATTTTTAGTCAGAAGAAAGTATGAAAACAAAATTAGTAGAAACCATCTCTTTAGAAATCAAATATACTCAAGAGCGTCTTTTGGAGTCTTTGTTCTGGTAATTGGTGGCCAGACTTCTGACAAAAATATTTTTTCACTTTCCTTAAGCCAGGAACCGTAAGCTTCTAGAAGAACTAAAACATAAATAAACTTGTTAATAAAGGCAAATATAATGCGAAGAACTACAAACTATTATTTTAAATCAGAAAATTAGAATGTATTACAGAAAATCCGGAAATACAAGATTTGAGAAACCATAATTTGTATAATATTATATCCAAGGTAAATTGTATTTGTATAACAATAATTTATTATAAATATCAAAGTATAACCACAACATTTTATTGGTCATAGAAGACTTACATTTGGGATCTGTTGACCACTTTTGCTCCAAACTCTTTCGGGAAACAACTTTGTTTTTAACAAGTTCACTTATTAACTGTTTCACTTGAGGACGAATCCTACGCAAAGAAGGAGAATTAGACAAAATATTAGATTTACGTCATAAAATGATTATATAATATGAAAAATCCTTTTGATATTTTAAGACAAAGAATTAAAATACTATTTATTCTTTATATTATTATGTTCATTAATCTATATTAACTAACTAACGAAACTAAATTTATTTTCAAAATGTAAACAAATATATTTTAGAAATAAAAAATTTTCAATCCTAACTTTTCTTGCCATTTTTTGTAGGTCTGGTATTTAATATAAGATAAACCGGAATCACCTAAACTGGACCTAAGAGTTTTTGTGTCAAATACATTGATTAACTCTATATTTCCATTTGTCTAAACTGGACACAATTTCATTATATTAAACGTTCCAGTACCTAGATAATAATATAATATGTACCTAGCTGTTTATTGTGTTTAACTAAACATACATACTATTAAAGGTAGATGACGTAATAAAGGTACTTTAAATATAATAAAATGAACAGAATTGACCAATTTTTAAATGTTTCCCTAACAGGAAATCGTCTAAAACAGTCTGAAATTGGTCAGAAATGATTTTCAATATCTTGATATAAAGTCTTGTACCTGTGTAATCTATTTACACACATAAAAATAATCTGAAATTGGGTTACGATGATTACTACATCATCAATTGAATTAATTGCCAATTCCAAAACATAACAGAACTCAATATTCAATATAGCGTCATGAACTTACATGCCCCAAGACACAGTCGTCAGCTTCGTAGGACAGGTGGTTTTGAACTTGTCACGCCACTCCCCAAATATTGGAACTACATTCCCCTCAAGTAAGGCTCTCGCAAACCACCGATAAGCCGCCGTTGTCAAACTGCCCCCACCTCCTACAGAACTACCAGCAACAGAAAGAGGAACAATCGTGGTGGCCGGATCTAGGAGCCAGTGACGCGGGCCGAAAGTTATACTCTTAGCGTGACACATCATCTCGTCACGAAGCGCGTCGTAACTGGGCACGGGAAGGGGCGGGCTAGTATTGTCGTTCTCATCCACCATTGGAGAAGTCACGCGACATAGACTTGGAGCTACCAACGGCAACCAGCACGGATCGATACTGCACACACCTGGATAATGTATCGATATAGTTGAAAATAAAAGTCACAATTGTAAATGATAAGATTATTTATTCAATTATTTGGTTTTAAAATTCAAGATCCTTTGTTTGGTCCAGAGCTCGTCCTAACCTACTACTCACTAGACATTCAAAAGTAGAAACAATTATATCAGTTAGATAAAAAAGTCTTACCCTTCATGTAAGGCTTGGCCGAATAATGAAGATCTTGAAAGACAACGAACTGATAACTCTCTTTGAAAAGCACAGATTGTGGATGGATGAAGACTAAATCTTCTGTCAGTCCACACTAGAAATGAATAAAATCAAAGTTAAGATCTATAGAATATTCATTTAAAGAATAATAATTAGGCACTCAATCAATACAATTAAAAGTAAAACACATTCATAGAACTGGAGTATTCGTCATTGAGTGTCAGCATATTACAAAAAGACAACAGATCAATATGACACAAAAACAAAAAGTATAACCGTAAATTTATAAAAACAAATAATAGATATATGTTATGTTCTTAGTTTTATAGACATTTCGTTGTGTGATTGTATCAATTTTTCTTAATGCTTCTGACAGTCACCTTCTTCACAGAACACATAACTAACCTGGTAAGCATGTCTGAGTTGTTTTTTCTCCTTGGCGTCTGCGGCCGCAGCAGGATCCACTTTTCGGGCTACTTGGAAGACAGATCCAGCCAACACGATTTGACGCAGTTGAGAAAACTGTTCGGGGCTAGGTTTTGAGAGAAGTGGGTCAATGCTGAGTTCAAGGCCGACCACGTTTGCATTCACTGATTAAAGGAGAAACATTGAAATGACCAACTTGAGGTAGCATTTGCGATTGACAACAATTAGGAGAGTGCGACATCATTGTGTGCCAACTGATTCAACTTACGAATATCCGTAATCTGCTTTCTTAGTTGTCGCACTTGAGTGTAAGCTTTCCACCTGACTCCGTGCCGATCAGCCATCAGTCTCACCTGATCCTCCACAGATGCTCCACTCTCGGTGGTCAGTTTGACGGAGTGACGCTCCAGACAGCAAACCGCCCCGATGAGAACACACAGGTCTCCCAATTGGAGTTCCTCTTCCTGCATTTCACAATTTATAGAAATGATTTCCGGTAATTAATACCTTCCCAAACTTGGGTGACCCACCTTTCGGACAAACTGCCGCTGGAACTCACGTCGAACCTTGTTGAGCTGGGAAAGGGTTTTGTTGTCTGGTGTTTCTTCATCCACCTCTTGAGAATCCAGTGTAGGGACTAGGAGCTCTGGAACTGACAGACACGCTACCAACAGAACCGTGTAGGGGAGAAGACCCGCCTGGTTGGAGAGTAGCAACATTCGGGCGAAACGAGGCGCCAGAGGGAGGCGTGACATCCACCGTCCTGCTCGCGTGATTATGGTCACGTCTGGAAAATATTCATTTGTATAAAAACCCTTTCAACTACAAGGTCTTTACCATTAGGGGCCATCCACATAGAACGTTCGCAGGGAGGAGGGGTCATAAAAATAATAAAAATATTAATTCATCTTTAAAAAAAATTACGAAGAAAAAATAATGTTAATGTTGCTTTCTGCTTTGAGAGGTTTTATTGTATACTAAACACAACGTGCAATAACAATTAACTCAGGTCGAATACAATATACAAATACTATATAATATCTAAAAAGAATGAACCTACAATTAGTGAGAACAAAATAATGTATATCATCTATAAATCAATTATGCAACATAATATACAGTTTTAATCATTTATAATTTTGAATGTCATACAAACAGATTTCCATGATTTGCCACCTTAACAGTATAATGATGTGCTGTGACGGATGGACTGTCTATTTTCGATGCCCTCCAAGTGCCGTGAAAAATTCTGTATCAATGATGTATGTTCTTTCTATTTATGAATTGCTTATTTGATTAAATACACAAGAATTAACATGGATTATTATTGATATTTTATAATTTATGAGTACGTACTATGCGTGGATGGCCTCTTAATATATAACAAAATATCATGTACAATTCGGGACAACGCAATACAATACAATTAAAAACATAGCACTATTCACAGTCAGTAAAACATCTGAAATAATCCGTTTCAAAAGAGTTTAATTAACAGTGTGATGTTCTAAAAATTGTAATAATGGATAGAACATTAAAATATTGTTTATATTTCATATTGGAGTCCATAAAATTGATAAAACAAAATAAGAGTGATACAGTAGAAGCGTGTTGGGCCCATAACCCAGAGATCGGTGAATCGAAACCACTCTTTGCTAAGTAAAATTTTCTTTTAGATAATTCAACATTTAGCTTCATACAAGATGCAGGATGATAGAATAAAAACGTAGAAATATCAAAATACCGTTTGTAAAAATTGCACAAAATAAAAGGCAAAATATATTTTAGACATTCAGAGAATTGAATGAAATAAATACATTGAATACATCTAAATACAATAACCAAAAAAAATCTTAGCAGAGAGTGGTTTCGATCCACCGACCTCTGGGTTATGGGCCCAGCACGCTTCCACTGCGCCACTCTGCTAGATGACTTACTATTATTATGATCAAAATGTGAATGGATTTTGATTTCAGTATAGGCTAGAACATTAGTACCTAAATAACTCAGAATTTTATTATTGCATCATATTTTTCACTCTGTACGCAATAAAAGTAATTCTTTAAGGATTCGTTTTCCTTGTTGCCATTATTTCAAAGTCAGATCAGTAGAACGGCAGCCCAGGCACATGTTGTGCAACGAAAGAAGTACAAAGCACGACCCCCATATCAGATTATAACTTCAAATCCCTCAAAATGGACGTCTGCCGTTACTTAGGCGGTATGTGTAGGTGTTAGGTACCCTTATGTGAACCAATATAGTGTCTCTAGATTCAACATAGGATGGACTGATTGAAATTGCACTAAAAAGTTCCATTAGTATCTCCTGAACATGAAATGAGGAATGAAAGATATTTTAGACGGTATAGTGCCTCAAGACAGACACCCAGATGTAATGGTCATAGGGGGCCTAGTTGCAACGTTGGGGAGTACAGACTAAAACTACTCTTAAAAGTTGCGTATATATCTCCTAAGCAGATATTGTTAACATGGGTAAATGAGAAATTTACATTTTTATTTGAATTAATTTTTTTAAATTTGAGTATGTCTTTTTTATTGAACTTTAAATTACGATTATTTAAATCCAATGTAAAAACTATTAAAACAATCTAGTGTGTATTTTTAGACTCTATGCATTTAATTATTTAACCATAGTTTTAATTAAAAAAAAATTTAGGTATAACAAAAATTACTTCAAAAACAAGTCATATTGACTTACCACGTTTTTCCGTTGTATTCATCTCTAACGCGTCCAGAGCTATCAGCCTCACCTCGGCTGCCTTAACAGCTTCGTCACTAGGCGCCGTTACTAATGGAAACCGACTAATGACGGTTGAGCCCAGATAGTTCTTAAATTGTAAAGAGATGGTTAATCGTATATGAGGTCATCTCAATTCTAACAGAGATTAAACTTGCTTTAATTACAGGAATTGAGATTTTATAGCATAGAATATAATCAATACCTTGAGCATAAGAACCACCTCGTCCAGAGGTTTAAGTGTGATCTCGGGGGGCGAAAATTCCGCTAACTCGTCTTGGAAGATTCTAGAACTGAAGAGTCGATAGCAGACTCCAGGCCCCAATCTTCCAGCTCGTCCGGCACGTTGTTCTGCTGAGGCACGACTGGTCCAAGCGATAACAAATCTGGAGATACCGGTGACTCGGTCGTAGACTTTGAGTTTCACCTGAGGACCGAATTGTTGTAAATAACTCAATTTAATATAACAGATTTTAAAATTCGTAACTTTTTAACACGCGTGAGTTACAATAGATATGAGCGATTGTAAAACTATTTAACCAATAAATTATGAATCAGTTCAGGGTGTCTACAGGATTGTTCGTTTTAATTTACAGGATATCCAGGAGAAATTAAAGCAATATTTCTGCAGAATTTAAAATATATATTATATTTATATTTCACTACATAAATAATTGATGATATTATAAATGTCAACCTCTTAAATACAAAAAAAGTATAGAAAACATTTAAACTTGATATTGCTGCAATATTTCATCACATCAGGCAAAATAGCATTTGCCTGATGGAAAACAAAGAAGTATTTGTTTTCCATCCACATAATTTTGCTAAATGAATACAGTTTGATGCTGATTGATGTAGAGTAGTTTAAATCTGTTTTTTTACACTTTGTTGCAAAGACTCACTTATATTGTACAACTATCTAAAATACCAGTATCATACTTCTGGAGAAAATCTTCTCGAAACTGTTAAAAGAAAGACGAATTGTCAGTTGGTCCATCCATGGTAAATTGGTAGAATTTAGGTATCTAGTTTGAATTTATTGCAAGAACTTGCATCATGATTTTTCCCACTTTCCATTCGGATTTCATGACATGTGACATCATAAAAATACCTAGCCCGCATAACCAACTGCCCTTTCTGTATTAGAGTATTGTGGGTCCCATCAAAAAGAAATAGTGTATCCCTTAGCAGCACTAATACGGTCTACAGTTTTGGAAAAAGGCCATATGAAACAATAAGGCTGTTAGGAAAACATTGCACGAAAAATACTGCCATGATCTTGTGAGGAATAAACGCTATGATGTTTTTACACTACTCATGGCCACATTATTTCTGCTCTCATTGTGATATTCATCCATAAAGATATGATCGTATTGCCCATAATAATGTGAAGGCTACTTGTTATTTGTGTCCAGCTGCAATAAACAGAAAATACAAGCAACTATGCAACCAATATGAATGTACAGTTTGTGGGGAGCATAGTGTGACAAGGAGGCAGGGTGATCAATGTGCAGTTGACTAAAATATTAAATAATTTTTATAACTATTTCATAATACACACATTTGTGTTATCTAATACTATTACAAACATTTAACAAAATCTAGCTATAATGTGAACTTTTTTTTGATACAATAAATAAGCTTACTGTTTGATAATATAATTCTAGGAATTCTCATATAATTGATTCTAAGAGAATTCATTTTTTACCGGTTCTATGGACCCCCCCCAACCTTGCGCGTGTTAAAATACTGAATCCACTTGTGTTAGTGAAAAGTAGCTTTGAAAATATGGCTCCAGGTTAATTCCAAGATCCACAGGGCCAATTTGTGTAATATAAAAGTTACAGTTAACTAGGTTTATAATTATAGTATAGTGTTATTTTTATATGACAACAAAATTTAAACAGAGTTAATCATGACTCAAACAGATCAAATCTAAAAGGAGGTTTTTAATTGTTCCAGGAATAATACAATATTTTCTTTAGAATTGTCCTAGTAAAAAATCTGCAACTTAATTAAATGTTATAAAAATTCTTCATTTTCATATGTAAAATCGTTTTAATGAAATTCATACAAAAATGGATAATTCAACCGATTTTTATAAAATTCATAGACACTTTGACACTGAGGCACATTTTAACATTTCGAGGACAATTCTACTTCATATGGGAATGTTTTCAGTTACATCTTATTTGAATTTATTGATTTTACATGTACAACAAAGTTTGTCAATCATTGGCGAATACGAAACCATGATCAGTAACTTGAAATTTATACCGCATATAAAAAGAAACAGATATATTATTACCAAGACAACTTCTGGGGTTGATCACCCGATAATATAATTACCTTGCCAGTGTCAACAACATATCGTATGTTGGGGATTGTGATCGAGGTTTCTGCGACATTAGTTGCCACAACAACAAGTCTGTGACCAGGAGGAGGGTCCTCAAACACTCGGGATTGCTTGTCCGCATTGAGGAGAGAGTAGAGAGGCAGGACATGAAGAGGGGCCTACAATAACAACAAGGGAGACACATTAAAGATATACAATAAGTTAATAATCCAAAACTTACTCAATTTGTTTAGTAATTATTGTAAACTTGTATTATGAATTGAATATAAAATGAAGACAATTTAAGTATCTATTAAAAATTCAATAAATACCAATTTCTCGTGAGAGTCTCCCTCTTGCATCTCCGTATTCTCTTCGGGCATCTCATCTTCATCACTTGCCTCAGAGTCAACACCAGCTATAGAAGTCCCCACGTCTTCATTATCCGAAGGATGACGAGCCACACGACGTGTTTCAGACATTTCACTTTCCTCGTCAGCGGGAATAATATCAAAACTGAAGATCACCATACAGCGATAGATTATTATGAGGGAATCAGTTTTTGTTACATGGGCATATTTATAAAAGAAGAACACTGATTGTGTATATTTGTAAGAGAAGACACTTTGTTAACTATTTTATTCACACTTATTTGACACCCTATTTGAAATACAATGACGTTCTGAATCTTGGAAGCGTGGAACACATCGAAAACACGCATCCTCTGTGTTATGTAATGTGCAAGAGTAAATAAATATGCTATTTAATTTATGAAAATATGTTTACATAAGTGCCCTGAACAAAAGTTGAAAAGGATTAATTACAAAAATTACAAGTAAACAAAAATTGACAATCGACTAATACCAAATATTTTCAGTGATTCAATTATTTTTCATATTATTGTTTTTAATGCATGTCCGAAACAGTTTACTTCAATTTAAACGCAGGTGATCATTCAAAAACATATTTTACAACTTT
>JAUZNC010059189.1:0-10412 GCA_034780395.1 Vannuccia rotundouncinata
GGTCCTCTCTACAATGATTTAGGGGTCCTCTCTACAATGATTTAGGGGTCCTCTCTACAATGATTTAGGGGTCCTCTACAATGATTTAGGGGTCCTCTCTACAATGATTTAGGGGTCCTCTCTACAATGATTTAGGGGTCCTCTGCAATGATTTAGGGGTCCTCTGCAATGATTTAGGGGTCCTCTCTACAATGATTTAGGGGTCCTCTGCAATGATTTAGGGTCCTCTGCAATGATTTAGGGTCCTCTGCAATGATTTAGAACCCAATCGACCGTCAAATTCTACCTGAATACGAAGGTGTTTTCCAACCTGCAGCAGTCTTTGGACGGGTTAATCCAGCTTTCATTTCTCGAGTTGAGTTTGTTGACGAAGAAGGCCTGCTCGGTATTCGAAGTCGATCTCGTTCAATTGGTCCCGAATATTTCATGTAGCGCTGGACGGAAACGTTTTTTCTGTCGACCTGTTGTTTTTATTTTAAGGACAGATTAATCATATCATATTGAGAACTAAAGTTTAAGGAAAACGTCCACGGACCTTCATTAATTCACTTTTTAATTCATCAAGGGGATTTCCGATGTCTGTTGTTGGAGGGATCCCTGAAAATAAATATCCATTAAATAATTGATCTTTAAATATGATTTTTAAACATGAATAATTAATAAACGTCGAATCTCTCTCTATTAGTGGTTGGAACTCACTTTTTTCCAGATCATAAGAGGAGACCACTTTGTCTTCAATGTCGTGTCTAGGAACGTACATTTCTTCAGCGCTCTGAAATCAATCAGAATATTATTATTTTCTTTATATTATACTACTTATAATTTAAGAGTAGTATATTATGAAATATGTTTAAATATGAGCGAGTTTGTCAACCATCAAATGAACACAGAAAGGTTTCCGAATCGTAATAAAGAGAGACGAAGTGGAAAACACATTCAAAGCACATTGAAGTTAGACCGCTCGAAAACCAACGCATTAATTAATTTTGTTTTGGTTAAATTGAGCTCTGAAATGGATCATTTCTAACGATTTGTTTACATCTTAAACATCAGTCATTATCTCAAATTCAGTAACAGACTCACAGAAGTCCCTTTGTATTGCCCAATAGCTGCTGTGGCAGGTCTGGCTTTGTACTTTGTTCGCAGGCGTTCTCGCCCCATGCGAATATCTTCTGGAACACTCGCGTCCACTGAAATCATTTCTTATTTATAGAATGAACATTATAAAGAGGCAATAATCCTGTTAAGATGTTCTCACATTTATAAGGAGGTTTTCCGAGCGACGGGTCCGCATTGTTGAATCCGGGAACATGATGAAGTCGACAGGTAAGAAACACTCTGAATGGAACACCATTAACTTATTTAGAGGGTAACATTATCTACACCAAAGGGTAAAGTTATGTCACTAATAAACACCCTTAATTATTCACGTTAGAATGCAGGCTTCACAAACCCCTTTTCGCAGCGCAGTTACAACCCCAGTTACCCTGGTGATTGCAGAGTGAGTGGGGCCAAGAATGCAATCACTGAAAATGAAGGAGTAATTCAATTGTTCCTCCTTAATTAGTTTCCAGTTGACAAAACCACGCTTCCAGCAACAAGATTTAGAAGACAATTGAAGAGAGTATAAATAAGACGTCCGGTATATCCGGATATCCTCCAGAACTCCTTTCTTTCTCTCTCTCCACACATAGGTACTACATTGTCGGTGAGGTGCGTGCATCCCCTCTATCGAGGGAAGAAGGGTTCAGTCTCGTTAACAACTTACATCACACTTGAGAAGAAGTTTGTAAAGTCGGCATCGGAGAATAAATTGTGTTGAAAGTTGGCGTATCGGAGTACTAATTAACTATCCAGGAGGCTGTTTTAAAATATGGTCTATCACAATCTTAAATATACTGAAATATATTCTTACACATTTATCTGCAGAAAGTTATAAATATTGTACATATTGTAAATCTGGTAACATAGAAAAAACTGAATGATGACATTTGAGAGATAATTTATAGTAAATATTTATTAATTAACATTAATGCCGATGTTGCCAAGTAACGCGATTTGGTATTGTATCATTGCCTGGAGAGGAGTTCCTTTAAACTGAAGCTATTTTAATGACACCGTTGAAGAAAATCATTGATGTACAAATATTAAGAAGAAAAGATTATTTTGTAGCAGTTAAAATTAAGATTTCTATGATCTCAGGAATCCTATATTTAATAAATTCTTATCTAGTTGACACGTTAGACAACAAAAAGGTAATAGTTGACGTAATTGCCAGTCTCTTACAGAGGTGGGTGGGGATTATTCATTCGCGTTGGGGAGCAGGGTCTCACAGCCGCTGGTTCGTCGATACCTTTCTCAGGATAATGACCTCCGTAAGATGTCGCTACTGTGCGGTCTTCTTTGGCATCCTGAGACCACATATCTCTAGCGCGAGCTCGGATGGACTCTAGGGTGTCCTGATTCACAGAAGGTTGTGTCAGAAGCCAGCGATAGTTAGTGACAGCTGGAGTAACTCCCTGTCGAAATGCTCCGCGCTGAGGGACCAGTTGTTGTCTGTTGAAACTGGACGGTGCAGATTGCAGGCGTTGTGGAGCTGGCGAGGAGGTAGAGTGTTGTGGTGAGGCTGGGGTGGTCACATGATAAGGGAAGGTGTATTCTTTGAAGGCTGCTGTCATGATCTTGTTGTAGGGGTTGCTTGTTGTGCTGGCTGCATCATTGTAGGTTAAAGGCGCTGGTTTGGGAGTGGAGCAGGTGGTAGCCATGCTATGACAACAATAACACAAACGTTGATTCTATAATATGGTAAAATAATTAAATTTTTGTTAAAATCCTCCATAGCTACACAATGTAGAGAGTAGCCAGCTTTTGCTAGTTGAATAAAAGAATGGTTAAACAAGATAGAATATGTATTTAATTCATACTGTAGTCCAATTTATTTGGCAAATAAGTTCATATTATAAACAAATACAGCAGAAAAAATATTGAAAAATATATTTCCTTGTAATGTGATAAAATATTTTTTATGAAAAACAATTTCAGTGTTCTGGAATTCTATGTTTCCACTATCCACAATTAATATTAACCTTAAATATATTTCAGAATATTCTAAAGAGTGTGATGTCATGTTTGAATCTGATAATTTTATTTTTAGATTAGTAAATATGACAACTGGGACAACTCTATAATGTAAAGTTGGAAAACCAGAATGATGGAGTTTTTCAGATAAGTAGAAAATAAAATATTCTCGTAAAATTTCAGTTTATGTTTGAACAAAACCTATGGACTTATAATTATTTATTAATTATTAAATAATAAGCATATAATATATTTCAGTGTAACTCATAGTTACTATTATAAAACTAATTAAAACATTTACTAGAAAATCCTTTGCAGTAATAATTTATTTATAACATTTTAAGTGACACAATAACAAAATTATGACAGAATCATTATATTTACAGATTAATGTTTATTATGTAATTTGTTTAATATCATATAAAATACATAAGTTAAAATTTATTTTGATTTATTTATAATACATTCATTTTCTATACTGAAGTCTACAATTAAGTGTATCTGTTCCATATAAAAATTTATATAATAAAATCAATAGAGTATTTGTTTGCAGTCAAATATTTTTAATTGAAAAACTGTTATATATGGTTAAGCTGTCAAATATTTTTAGTTAATAATGTATACATTAAATAAAATGTTAATGTTTTAATTTCATTCAATAAATAAGAGAAGATATTATGGATATGTCAAAAGAGTTTTGTTTTTAATATTGAGGGAGCTTAATCATATAAATAAAGATATATTTATTAATTGGGTATTGTTTATATTTAGGCTCATAATTTTTGTTTAGTAGCCAAATTCTATAGTTACTTTGGTAATTATACCTTTAAGTAAATTAAATTTGTGCTGTACAATGTTATGCATTTAGTTGACCTAATTAATAGTATTTTGATTATTTGTGTGTTTGACCATTTAATTAAGGTTGTTATTAGTATAAGGATAAGAATAAGCAGGATAAGTAGTATAATCAAGGGTGTGCTCCTTTTTAAAACTCAAAATTGTTTTTATATCAAATTTTTAGACTATTATTGTCAAAAGATTGTTCCATTATACACATGTGTATTAGAATTTTATGCATTTTATAGTTGATGTTGAATTTTATGCATTTAAAACCATACCATGTTTACCACCATGAAAGATAGCTATATTGTCATTAACCCATAAATCTAAATGTTGGATAGATAGGTGCCTGCAATGGATAATACAGAACTGATAAATAGTTTGCTTTACAAACAAAATAATGTAAGCATATTATTTTGATTTTCATCTGTCTTTATAAACAGTTTGTTCCAAACATGAGCACTTAGTTATTTATATTTGTTGGGTTACTGTGGATTATATTGTAGGCTTTTCATACAAGTAGCACTTTTTGAGTTTCCAAACACACTCTATGTTAAGTTTTGGTTTGTTGATTGAGGACTACAGAAGATAAGGTTATGATGTGGCTGCTCCAGACATTATCACAATCTTAAGCCACTTTCTCCAATAAGGTGAACTGTTCAAAAACTCGCTCTCAAAGTAATTATTTCAAATTATATTCCTTTCTTATAGAAACTTCAATATGCTGTTCAGGCTAGATGATTTTCCATGATGTCACAATCACAACATAATTTCAAAATAGTTTGAGAAATCAAGTTTTTAAAATAAATTCTACAAATGGAATAGTTTGTTTTTTACCTGATAACTTCAATAATCTATATAATACAAATATTGATACAGATTAAAAATATTCAGGCAGAAATTTTAACAATTATTTTCCAAATTTCTAATTTTAAAACTAATTTTTGAACACTCATATGATCACTCATTTATAGGCTACCCTTATCAGTTTCCAATAGGCATTTATTAGTTTTTGTTAAAATTGTTTTTAATAATACATTTACAAAATATGTCATGTGTCATGTACCATAAGTGGCTTGCAATATACATAAATTAAATATATAATTGGCCTCTTTATTAGTCTATTGACTATTAGTCTATTAGTCCAGCTCATGTTCCCTATTAGTGGCTGAACAATCCAATGCTTGGTGAATTCTGCATATATACAATAATTATATTATAATTGTACAAATATATATTTTACAGGTCTTTCTATAAAAATATGATTTTAAATTAAAAAATATATATTATTTCAATTAATTATATAAAAAAAGGAAAAATGTAAGTTTAAATAACAAATATCATTATAGAAAAACTGTACATTATAAATAATAATATAATACATAATTTTATACCAACAATTATAAAATGTAAATAAATCATTAATATGATATTCAAAAAGGTATTATAATTAGTATATTTTGTTTCTTTATTTTATGTACCATAATAACTTCTATTTTATAAATTACATTAAGGCCTCAGAAAATTTTTTAAGAGAAATCAGAATTAAATAAATATATATTTATTTTTTAAAAAATATTAAATTATAAAATAATCATTCAGTATTTTACTTTAAAAAAAATATTAATATGTATTATTAAAAATCATACCTCAAAGCACATTTCTATTATATATTTTGCCATATTTTATTATTCTATTATATTAAAAAATATTATCTTATCATAAATAAATGTTATGTTTTTTTTATATAAGTATTATTTCATGATGTAATTAATAAATTAAAATATCAAAAAAATATATTTGAAATGCAATGTGTTTTTATTATATTAATTCTTTTAATATAATGTAGGGCAGGAAAATCTTTAGTGTACTATATTGGTGTTGAATCAAATTTATTTTGAAAAATGTAACAAACTGTAGAGGCACATTGGGCCAAACCATCTTTGGGCTTCCCTGTGGATCCACCTATGTAAAAATATGATTTTATTGGTCATTAAAAAAATATAAGCCCCCTTCCTTTTAATGTTTACAAAATTTTAATGTGAATAATAAATCTTACATGTTGTGTTGGTTGATAACAGAAAAATTTCAAACAATATTTTTGTTTAAATGTGATATAAAAGTTGAATTAATTTGATCATAAGATATGATGTAGGAAAACATGTCCAATGACAAACAATTTAGAATTTTATTTGTGATTGATGACAAAAAGTTACAAAATAATTATAATCTTAAATAAAAAAGAAATAAACAAAAGATAATTTCACATTTTAGACTTTATAAATGATACTGTCAATAGAAAATATGCTTACTATATAAAAACTTTTATTACTAAAAATATATAAATTATAAATAATATAAAATTATATAAAATATATTAAAATATATATAACGAAACAAAATTTGTATACCTTGACAACAGAATTTAAATTTAGCTTTAAATTAATTTTTACTTATTTTAGGTGTTATAAACAGAGTTACTCTAAATTATCTTTAATATATAATTTTAAACATAAGCGTCGCCAATAGTTCGTGTAATCAATCATGGACCTACATATAATTTCAAAACTAAGTGTCTTATTTCAAAATGCATTTAATAAATGAAAAAACTGGTATAATACAGTGGAGTAGTACGGAAAGAAATGAATAACTTATCAAGGGAGAATGTGAAAATGATCAACAAAAAAAGGCGGAAAATATATTCTATGGTGTTTTCAGCATAGAAATTAATATATTTCTATGATGTTTAGTGTTAAAGGAAAGTGCACTATTCCGGTAAATATTAAGGAGTGCCTGATGATTTAATCTATCCAAGGTTTTAATGCTACGCAATGCAGAAATTCATTGATCACTTTGAGCATTTATAGTACGTACATGCAGAGGCGCCTGTTTATAAACCGTATAATTTTACGAACATTCTTACGCATCAACTCAATGACAATCTTACGAACATTCGTAAAATGCGTTTCACTAACTTTTCTACGATTGATCGCTAGACGCTCTTTTACTAGACGTTTATTTGAAATCGAACACAAATTTTATCATAATCAATTTCTCCTGTCGTGCTATATAAAATTTGAATCTATTAAATATTATCAACCAAAACATAATTTCATTGATTTATAATTCTTTTAAAATCGAGGGTGCGGTCATGCACCCCCACCCCCCCCCGGATAAACTGCGCCTCTTTCACAAATGAAGTTAATTAATGACTAGATAAAAATACATTTTCTGAACGTTTGTAAAATCGTTTGATTAAACGGGCCGGCCTAGATTAGTTTGACCAGTTAAATTACTTCAAATGTGCTTCTAGAGTGAGGAAACAACAACGTTGACTCGGACTGTTGATTCTCTAGTATTCTTCCAAAATATTTGTAAATGAGTACACAGACAAAATTTCAAGCTCTCTCACACCAATGTCCTTCTTTGAAATGACAATTTCCTACAAATTCTCAAAGATAGTCATGTCTCGGAAACAGATTCAATGGCTGGAAATATACATTGCGATAATGAACACCAGTCGATTCGTGGAAATAGCAGCTATAGGGATGCCCTCTTCAGACCTGCGTGTAATTTATTTTCCTGGGAGTTTGTGCTCATCTAAATCATAGATGTGTTCTGTCTTTTTCAGAATACGTCGTGCCCTCCAAAAGGAAAAAATTCTCAATAATCAATAATAATCAATAATTGTGGCCCCAGATGCAAACCAAAACAGAAATCGAATTGTTTCATTGTTAATTATTAATGCCTGAACACACAATATACGAGCGTTCGTTTTGGAATATATATTATGCTACACACAAATCAGATCTCCCATTCAAGCAACACAACTTCAAGTTTTCGATAATTGACTGACCATCGTGTCAATAAATCTCTCTCATTCCTCGTAGACCTTCAAATACCTCTACTTGCCATTGTTCCATCTTCTATGATATTCGCGCAAGCACCCTTTCTGATAACAAGACTGTGTGTGCATACAGTAATAAAAAATGTATATATATACTTATATAATAATGATGATTTTGACTCTAATACTCCTACAGTACGGCAATTTGTTGGAAACTTTTTTGCAAAATGTCTCATGAGTAGCTCTTATTAACAAAGAGTTTGAGGCTTTGAAGACAGACTGCAGTTGTGGAGCTGGTGCAACTTATTTGTAATGTTATAAAAAAACTATTTTTACATCTGAACGGTTGCTTCATGTTATTAATACCTTTATTATATACCTACCATGGAAATTTGCCTTTTCCAAACGACAATGATATCTACCAGACACCCTGTACACAGAACAAACTTTTGTGAAGATTTTTGAAAACTTACATTTATTAAAAAATGTCACTTTTATCAAAAAAATGTTAAGAGCAGCTATTTTGCAAAGGTCACATAATTCTACAATATAAAACGAGGAAGGGGCTAAACCTATCTTAAACACATCCCCTTCCCAAATCTCTGGAATGTACTTGATTACTCAATTCAATGATGAAACAAGAAGTTAACACTATTGCAATTGGAATGTGAAGCATTTGTTAAACTTTATTTTGAACATATTACTTTAGATAATAATATGAATATTTTTCTACACGATTGCACTTTTAGGATATTACTATTAACATCATATTGATAGACATTTGCAGATCATTTGTGTATTTACTTGAAGAAGCTTCTTAATTCTTATTATAAAATTTGTGATAAAGTTAAGAAATATTGTAACTAAAATATCTTCTAAATTATTGAGGGAATTTTCCGGCCGGACAATAATCAGTATTCATTCTGTTACATTGATAAGATGATATCATGGCTTGGTATTAAATATTTCACTACTTAATAAATTGATACATTTTCAAGTCTTTTGTGTTCCATATATGGGGAATAGAAATACACAACCTATGTTGAAATCTCATTATAAAGGTTGTTAGCAAAACGAACAAAATTATTTTGAATTTGGGTAGCAAACAATAGTTTTATTTTAAAATATTTATTTGCAAATTGATAGACGTTCAGAGGCAAATCACTTAGGTATAGAATTTCTTAGATTGGTTACAACATGCATAAACGTAAGGAAAAGTATTTTATATATTTTGTTAGTTTATTTTAATTTAGGAAAAAATCTATAACACAAAAATAATTAATTCTGATTTCCTTCTGACCTCTTTTGAGTACGACATATGAAATTCACTTTAATATCTAATCGATATATCGATTATTATATATCATTAGATGGTAAAACTTTTTTATGTCTAGCTGTTATTAGTATATAAATGTAAAACAAGTATTGTGAAGAATTGAATATGTTCACATAGATACAAAACTCAATTTCGTTTAAGAAAGTTAAGCATAAACATTTTTAAAATGTTTTGTTTATATTAATATCTTTATTTTAATTAATACATACATTTTTCCACTAAATAATTTATAACTAGAATGGTCTGAGGAACTTGAACAATTGATTAAACATTAATATATGCCGGTTGAATTGTTCCACTGAGAATTCTCTCTGCCAGTCTTATCTCATGGAGAAAATGGATATGAAGAATTTAGTGAGACTTTGTATTTTCATGTGGATAAATGAAGTATTTGGAAGTATTATGAAGGTATAATTCATTTTATTTAACCACTTTATTGAAATGATGTAACCAGTTGCCATTTTCTAACAATTTCCGTCAAATGATTCCAATTGCAGTGTGTTTTGCAGGACAGAATATTTGAGAGCTCTGATGAGAGAGAAGGTGTGGAGTGCTCTGACGAGAGAGAAGGTGTTGAGTGCTCTGATGAGAGAGAAGGTGTTGAGTGCTCTGACGAGAGAGAAGGTGTTGAGTGCTCTGACGAAAGAGAGAAGGTGTTGAGTGCTGTGACGAAAGAGAAGGTGTTGAGTGCTGTGACGAAAGAGAAGGTGTTGAGTGCTCTGACGAAAGAGAAGGTGTTGAGTGCTCTGACGAAAGAGAGAAGGTGTTGAGTGCTCTGACGAGAGAGAGAAGGTGTTGAGTGCTCTGACGAGAGAGAGGTGTTGAGTGCTCTGACGAGAGAGAGAAGGTGTTGAGTGCTCTGACGAGAGAGACGGTGTTGAGTGCTCTGACGAGAGAGAGAAGGTGTTGAGTGTTCTGACGAGAGAGAGAAGGTGTTGAGTGCTCTGACGAAAGAGAAGGTGTTGAGTGCTCTGAAGAGAGAGAGAAGGTGTTGAGTGCTCTGATGAAAGAGAAGGTGTTGAGTGCTCTGACGAGAGAGACGGTGTTGAGTGCTCTGACGAAAGAGAAGGTGTTGAGTGCTCTGATGAGAGAGAGAAGGTGTTGAGTGCTCTGACGAAAGAGAAGGTGTTGAGTGCTCTGATGAGAGAGAGAAGGTGTTGAGTGCTCTGATGAGAGAGAGAAGGTGTTGAGTGCTCTGATGAGAGAGAGAAGGTTTTGAGTGCTCTGACGAAAGAGAGAAGGTGTTGAGTGCTCTGACGAAAGAGAAGGTGTTGAGTGCTCTGACGAAAGAGAAGGTGTTGAATGCTCTGA
>JAUZNC010059190.1:0-10408 GCA_034780395.1 Vannuccia rotundouncinata
GATCTACAGAATGTTGCACACAAGATCTTCTACAGAATGTTGTACACAAGATCTACAGAATGTTGCACACAAGATCTTCTACAGAATGTTGTACACAAGATCTTCTACAGAATGTTGTACACAAGATCTTCTACAGAATGTTGTACACAAGATCTTCTACTATCAACACATCAATAAAGATTACCGAACAAGTGTGAAGATGGAGCGCCCGCATCTTCTGCTGTTGGTTGGTCTTGTTCTTCCATTTGCTAAATAAAAATTGGCACATTTTTTATTGTTAAAAACAGACATCATTTATTTGAACAATCATTTGTTTAACAATTTAGATACGTAAAGATTGCCAAATTCATTATCAAGAAATGCTGTTTACCTCGAGATCTGAGATCAACTCATGAGTAATCATTTCGCCAACGTCCGACTGTTCAGTGGCAGGAAACCAGAATTGGACAAAATATTTGCGCACAATGATGGGCAGTTCAGCGAAGTTGCCTGGATTCTAAAATATCAAATTGTCAATAAATTTATTTATTTATTGGGGCCGCCTGTAGATCGTCACAAAAAAGACTCACGTTGATTTCTTCTGGAACCGGCAGATTTCGAATGAAGTTGACTCGAAGATCCAGTTCAACCTGATCTAAAATAAGTTCTGGAAACACAAAAGTTGTCATTTAATATTATATTATACGATAAATTAAGCAATAAATTCACCCTTTTTCCGGGCAATTCCTTTGAAGCTGTGTCTTTCATCGGCTGTTATTCGGGTGTCGTCCAGAATTATCAACTTGCGAAGACTGTCAACTATGAACCCGCGGTATCCAGGACAAAGCTAGAGGGCAGAGAACAGATGGCTCAAGTTTGACATTACTGCGTCGTTTGGGGAAACTTCAAATGTTCACTTACGGCTATGGGGTTCCCCTTGATCAAAAGATATCTCAGTTTGGAAAGGGTTGCGAGGGAGTTCACCACGCTGAGAAGATCACAGAGATGATTGTCACTTAAGTCTAAGGACACGAGATCAGGCCTGGATCAAGGATCAATAATAATCAAATTAAGGGAGAATTGTCAATTCGAAAAATGATCAAGTATTTTAAAAACAGTTTTTGAAATGATATAAAAAACATGAACAAATAATCTTCTATATAAATAGGCAACTATATTTCCATTTATGTCAACTACTTTTATTTATCTGTTACCAATATGTTTGGGTGATGTTGTCATTAATTCTTTCTAGTCGGTTCATTCCAAGACCCAAATGTTCCAATGCCGGTGGATCTGAAAGAAGAGGGTCCAGGTCGGAGATCTCGTTGGCACAAAGCTCCAAAACCTGAAAGAAAAAGAAAAGAGCCACTTTTTAAGACTGCGTTCTAAACTGAAATATCTTTCAGATTTAAAGTGATTTGAATACCTTCAACGATCGTGGAAGATTCTTTGAGCAAACTGATTTTAAATAATTGGCGGAGAGAGTTAATTCGCTGAGGTTGAACAAGTTTGCGATTCCTTCATCAACTTCATTTATCTGATGATGTGAGAGGAGAAGAGAGGAGAGAAGAGAGGAGAGGAGAGAAGATAAAGAATGCGTTAAGTTTAAAATTAGAATAATCTTTAAATTTTGAGATGATTTATAAATAGCTTTGAGAGGGTCAACTGATGAATACAATCTGTTTTTGGTTCTCTAATTCTCTATTTTTGATTCACACTGTAATCACTTTATTCAAAATTAAAAAATAATAATTGGAACTGTTTACACAACATTTACATGAACCTTGCAAATAACTTGCAAATTACCTGCTTGTCAATTATTCGCAAAGTTCGAAAGTGGCCCTGAACAAAGTTAACGTCGAGTAACCATGGTGACTGAACCGCTATCTGTCGAAGTTCCCGAGCTTCTCTGCTCCACGTTGTCTCCACACCGAAAGGAGACTTCTTGCTGGTAAGGAACTCTTCGAGGGCTTCAGTCTTCTCCAAATTGGCATCCCCATCTAAGAAAAAAATCAAAAATTAAATGATCACAAATTTCTTGAGCAATTTAAAAATTGATACCTTTTAAGGATATTTGAAAATATGACTCCACATCAGTCTTCAAATCTTTCCTTTTTGATCGTTTAGTTGACAGCACTTGTTTTAAATCTGCCCTCTGAAAAACAAGTCATTATTTTGTTTAATAATCAGATGATTTCAAGTTATAGAGAACTACAATTCATTTTACTTTTAAATAAAAAATTTGAAATACATTGATCCAAGATATCAGTGGACAGATTATTTTTAAAGTAAAGAAAATATTAAACTGGCCTTAAAATTGGATAAGCAAAAGTTATTTTTTATTTTTCAATTATACAGTATAATCTTATTAATGACATCTTTATTTAAAAAGGGGAGGTATGGAAATGAAAAAAAATGGATATAGGTACTACAGTAATGGGTTAATCATATGAGGCAATACATTTATTTTTTATAAACATTTTTCAAAAGACAGTTAATAATATAATACAATATTTTGTATTTTTATTTATTAAAATTGTATTTATAAAAAATATATATTGATAACTTATAGAATTTGTTCATAATTATATCTTTAATCAATATTATGAACTTGATTTTATTTGAAAACATTTATGTCTTGGTGGTAATACACAACACCTTAAAATATTAATGTTAAAACATGTAGTATTATACAAGTACAGAATGAAAGAAGTTATATATGTCCAAATAAATATGAAACTGTAGGTGCAAAAATATATAACAGATAATAATATAGATAATATCTGTAAAAAAAGGAAGAAAAAACGACACATTTAAATTTTATAAAGATCTCATGTAATATCTTAAGTAGGATAATAGATATAATATGCCTTATCACTTTAAATTAATTTGAAAAATGCTGAATTGTTAAATTTCAAAATGTTACATATATCCATTTTGCTCCAAACCCTTCGATTTTTCTTTGAAAAATGTTTATACTTAAATAAATGAGATGCCTTTCATGATTAATCCATTCCTGTTATAATTATGTCATGTGATATTAATTAAGATATATTGTGTTGTTTATTAAGGTTATAGTGCTATTGTTTAAATATGATATAATTTATTATTGAAATGATAATAAATAGGTATATTTATTACTGATATTGAATGTTATTTAATAACTTTTTAAATTTCATAAATTCAATAAATGCTTTGTCTTATTATAAGATGGAATGATTTTATAAATCCAATATTTACACATACCAGGATTTCATAGAGTCAACACTTAAATTTGTAGTGATATGTAGACAAGTATTTGTTAGTTTATGTATGATATTTTGGTCTATGTACATACTACATAATTGTAAACAACAGAATTTAACCTTGACACACCATGATATGCACCAGTAACATTTGTGGTAATAAACATCATTATTTCAATAAAAAAATTAAAACAGTTTAAAAAACAGTATTTTTAAATGTAACATTCATTTCAGTTTCTTGTGGATTTACAAAAAATATGCCAGTTTTACCCCTCCAGGACACACAGCAGGGAAACCATATGCTTCAATGAAAACTGTGAGTGTTTGTGATATAGATGGTGATGGTGATGACTTTCTTACATGTGTATTAACTTGAGTGTTGTGTGATTGTTAGAACATCAAGTGTGAAGTCCTTCTTGTCATGAAAAAATATGAATTTTACATCTACTTTCTTGTAAGCATGAAGCAGATACTGTGATTATTCAAATCTTTTTAGCTTACCCACCAGACTTATTCATGATACTGTCATGCATCAGTGGGATTTAATTCCACCTTGATGAGCCATGTGCTAAATAGATCTGCAAGAAATGTGCTTGCATTCAGCTATTTTACAGTGAGACAAATGGCTACCAGGATTCCTTTCCTGTGATGTTATAACTCTTCTATAATGGCCTGTTTTTCAAGAATACAAACCATCTTTCTAGCACATTTTTTGGATGACAAATTGTCCCCTGTGTCTATAAAATGATTTATAGCTCTATAAATGCTTGATTGTGTCCAACCTTTATTGAGAAACTCTCCAACAAGTGACCATGCAAGTTTTAAACACATGCAAATCAACATAATTAAAGCTAGACATATTTTAATTTATTTAACAATTATCAGAATAATAACAAATTTAATGACAAAATCTTAGATAAAGGTCAACAGTGGGTACACAATATAGTGTTCAGTAGAAGTTACCTGTTAATCTTTCATAATATGACTGAGTAAATTATGATATAAATCAATAATTTAAATGCCAATAGAAATCATTGCTACTGCATCACATGGTATGTCAAGGTTAAATACTGTTGTTTACAGTTATATAGTTTATACAAATACCAAAATATTGTATTTATATAAACTAAAAAATACTTGCCTAAATATATATCACTATAATTTTATGCGTTGACTCCACCTTATCCTGTATATTTCATGATTTACATCATTGCCACTGTATATTTTATGTGACCTATGGGGTGGAGGAAAAATTACTTACCATATAAGTTAGCATCAAGCAATGTTAAGAATAAAACCACCCTTAGCATCTTCATCCCAATCAAACATTAGGAAATAACTCACTCTTTTAAAAAAATACAAAACTTGTATATCTCTAAAACTAAGCCTCAAAGAGAATTTTAAATACATGCATTGTAAAGTAAATTGAATTTTTAATATTTTGAAAAAATGGACAGGGATCAGGCAGGGTAAAGCATTTCATTTTTTCATTTTTAAATGTTTTTTTCATAAGGAAATAATAAAATTTACAAATTTTTTTGGTACCTAGAATTCAATATATGAAAATTAGATTAAACTCAGATTTTAATAATACTAGTATTTAATTACCTTTTTATGTGTATAAATGTCAAATATTGATTTATATCAAGAAAAATATAATATTTAGTAATATTTTATAAAACTGACCTATTCTTTCCAAAATTCAATAGTCCAACTTCCAGTTTTGACAACTTTACTTATTTTATAGCTTATGTAAAGAATTTCATAATTACTTAAATTAAATATTATTAATTCAGCTTGTTTAACATCATGTGCTCACCTACTATTATATATTGTATGGTTTTTAAAAGTATATTTTACATCTGCATCCAAATATTTTGTTTTTGTGTTCTTTCTTTACTGATAGTATAAATTTAGTTTCATAATATACTGTGGAAATGGTAAACATTCAAAAAACATTTAGATTTTAAAGATAAATATTGTTTTTTAATGTGCTCTGCTGTTAGCATCACTGAAATACCCACCCTAAACATAGCTTGATGCTAATTTATATGGCAAGGAATTTTTCCTCCACCTTTAAAGAGAATATATTTGGAATATAGTCAGGAATTTTATATATATAAAAGAATAGCAAATAACAACAGGATGAAATATCCAGTATATAATAGTTTAAAGACATGGAGTATTTTTTTAATAATAAGTATTGCCAACATTTTTGGTATGCAGAGACTAATTTTGTTATATAAACAGGTTGAAAATAGCTCGAATCTTAAGTATGCAATTACTTTTGAAAAAAGATTAGCAGGCTGCCAAAAACCTCAAGCATACAATTGCCACAGAAAAAAAATGTAATAATGATGAATTCAGGCTGGCAGGACTTTTATTTATGGTAATTATTGTCAAGATTTTGTGTATGCAGAGCAAATTTTACATCTAAAAAATACATGCCAGCCTGTATGTCTTTTTTGTAAGGCAATTACTTACCCCAGATTTTTGAAAATTGAAACTGTTTATATATAAAATTGGGCATTGCATGTATAAGATCTTTGTAATAATTGACACAGAAAAAAGTCCTACAAGCTGGCATAATTGCACAAACCCACAAAATGTGCTTAACAGAAACATATTGTAAAATATTGTGAGTTAGATAAAGCATAAATTAACTATATTTTACATCAATCTGAAGTCTAAAATGTTTAATTTATTCAACAAATTAAAATAATTATTTATTTTTGAAAATTTTTTAATTAAAATTTTATTATATGTAAATCCAATGTTTAAAAAACATATGGCAATACTTCAATCTATTACAGCATAAAATTATAATTTTAAATCATACCCATTCACCAAGTCCAGAAGGAAAGTTATCAAGACATAGTTGTTGAAGTTGTGATTGAAAGATTTGAGAAGCTGAACAAGTCATAACTGACTTTTTATTAAACGCGCTATTATTGTTGTTATAGAAATATTTAAATATTTGTAGTAAAATAAAATAAAATATAATTTTATACTATACTAACTATACTCTATTATACTATACTATATATTTATAAAATAGTCAGTATATAAACAAAATCGATAAAACCACATTAAACTATTTAAAATTATATGTTAATATTAATATTAATATAAATAAGTCAAGTTTATCTAAAGGCTTAAAAATAATTTTAAATTATTTTGAATTTGACATTTTGGATGACTATGTTGGCGACGATTTGCGGTTACCCGTCGAAGTCATGAATACCATCCTCGTCGGACGGATTGCGTTCTACTATCTATTACCCAATCTTACGGACAATTTGGGTTATTTTAACAGTAAATTAATCCGTCGAATGATTTAAGTTACTTTATCAGGTTCGCAATCTGCAGTCGTACGATTTGGGTTTCTTATAAAGGACGCTATCCGTCCGACGCGGAGACGGTATTCGTCGGGTGACGCAATTCGTCGCCACTAATAACTTTATTATCTAAAAATAATGTAAGATTTTAGAGAACATTAATGGACCTTTAGTGGATAATAGAGTCTGAACACCTATTTACATTTGACTCGTAAAAATAGCTCATATATATATTATATTCAGTGAATTATATATTAAAAAAGGAAAATTCATAAAAATATTTATAGTATTAATTGTACCTTACAATGTACCTTAGTATTATATATAGCTACTTTATTATTCATTAAGAGTGATATTGTCTATTACAAAAGTTTGATTAATATAATATTTTTTCCCTTTCATTTTGATTTTTTCGCAACAATTTTTAGTCAAACGATTTTTCTACACTGATAATAGATTTGAAATTATATTATTCCACGAGTGACCAAGAAATTGTTTTTTGCCATTTATAACTCATAATGCCGTTTTAGAAATAAATCAGGATCGTTGTGAAATAATTTTGCATTGTCCCAATAAGAACATATATATATTTACATTTGCTAAAACTTATAAATATTATACATTAACAGAATAAGTCAATTAATGATATTATTATCTGGTGAGTCGATATGGAACCCGAAGAAGCTGGTGATGTCTATTGTTGTCTTAGGGTCATGCAACTATAGATTGACTGGTAGATTTTATGCTTACCAAGTGTTGTTCGTAAAAGAGGTTAAACCTAAGGAATCTCCTCAGCAGTAATTGGGCTGCCCAAGAAAAATTACAATATTTGTCAATTTGTAGATTTGTAGATTTAGAAAACGATGGAAAATGTAGGTAAATTATAATATTGCCTTATTTCTAATATGCATTTAATACCTAATTATTTAGGATTTTTTCTCAGTTTTTTCTTAAACCATTTTCAGATTATTACTTTTACATATGCTGCCGAACATTTATAAAACATGTCCATTAATAACTATACATTATTTTCTTTACTTTATTATTAATACTTCACTCGTTTTCGAATAATTCAAAAATTATTATTAATGTTTTTATCAAAGATATTTATATTTTTCCAGAGGCGTTTTATTTTCAGTTGTCGAAGTATATTTTAGTTTATTTTCTTCCTCGATATCGAAAGTAGATCGTTTTTATGGATTTTTATTTTATAATATACAATTCAGAGAATATCAGCTATTTTTACCAATCTAAAATAATCAGATACAATTATAAATTTTCTCTAAAATCGTGCATAGTTTATAAATAATCAGATTATTTTTTATAATTTATACGTTTTCATAAGTGTTTCTATATAAAAACAATAATTTCTATCCGATTCACTTTAATTACAGCCTATAAATATTTCTCTTTAAAATTAATAACACCTTCTTTTTACATTTAAAAAAATTAATTAATATATTATTTAGATTTTTTGAAATAATGTAAATAATTAGTTAAATTTTTTATATCGACCCTAACTACAAAAAAAATTAACGATTGTTTATATTAAAAAGTTTGTCCTGGATAACATAATTTAGAACGTTTTTCACCCTAATATATTGTAAAAACAATCACTTCTAATTATTATCAGTTTTTCACAAATTTCAATGAGTACTGTATTGTGTACTGTAATACGTACAAACAATTTAAGAAACTAAATATATATGTAATACAAACGTATAATGAACTTAAGTACTGTAACACGATGCTGTGTCCTTTTTATAATTTTTCAAACGAGCTTGCCTTCAGTTTCTTTTGTTTAGAAGTTTTAAAATAAGGTTTGTATACTATTCTATAAACTATGTAGTTATAATTATATACAATTAATAAGAAACAAAATAAATGCACATTCTTCTTCACAATAAATCGTAAAACACCCTAGATACACAATTCGTTCCATCAATGTCAAGCTAGCACGGATGAAGCACGCACACTAAAAGTTATATACGTTGTGCGAGGTACGATATCTGAAATCTCACGTACATTTCTGTTCTCATGACTCTCCCTATTTTGGTCTTTAAAATAGGTATCGATCGGGAGAGGATAACTTGTTTTTTGAGAACAGCTATATCATGGGCTGTATACAATATATTTTCTTTCCGCGAGCAAGGATACGTTCATATATGCATATGCACTGAAGTATATTACCATTTTCAAACAGCCTGGATTAATGATTAGTGATTTTCACATATAAATACACTATGGAATCCAAAAATTAATCATATTATACCTAATTATAAAATAACTTAATTGGACCGAAGTTAAAAGATTCACTAAAATAAAAACCTACTAATTATAAAGAAACAATGAGAAGTCTTGTTTTACGGCAAAAACACTCCACTCCACACTTCTCTATTTTTAATATATTTATAATATATACATAATAATATGTATATATACCAATAATTACTCTATTGATATTTATACCGCGGATTTCCTATAATATATATGTGAAGGTTTATATAGATAATGCGTTTAATACTAATACTAATAATACTAATACATTTAATCATTTTAATAATTGAATAAAAAATCTTACAGCGTAAATTTAAAATTAATATTTTCTTAGTATTATCCTAAATTTTTCCAGCACAGTATATATCATCAGGATCATTCACAAGGACAGGATCGTGCTAAATCATGAGGACATTCTTGGCAAGAAATCTGCAGGATTTAGCATGATGAATAAATAAACAGATAATATATAAAAAAAATATATATAGTAATATAATAATTGCAATGACTGCCAAAATCTTATGAAATAAGCCTTACACGAATATCTAAAAGTTGTTATTTTATTTATATATTCAAAAAAATACATTAAATCTCGGCTTCCTATTAACTTAGTTTAACAAAATTATTGACTTGCTTGAATCCTTTAATTGTCTCGCTACTACATACTTTTCCTCTGCTACTTATCCTTTGTCCATCCTTTTTATGAAATTTTGTTTGTTATGTACTTGGACCTAACTTGTACATTGCTTGTGTCATGCGATATTGCCTGAAAAGTCCATGCATGTATATGGTAAATAAATAAATAAATAAATAAATAAATACAATGTTATAAATAAATGTTTGATAAAATAGTTTATTTTAATCAAATAATGAAAAATATACAAAAATGAGCTCGAAATTTAAATTATTGTATAGTATTATCGTATAGTATCCAAATCATATTTGTTTTTACTTTTTTACATGTTTTACGTGAGTTACATATTACTCTAATCATAAACAGAAATGGTATGTATACTATTAATATTTAATTTTCAATATGAATTTAATTATTACAAATAAAATTGTCTTATTATTAATTTGGATTTAGTAATTAGTATGAAAATCTTAAATTATATGATTTATAAATAGGAATATTTGACTACATATTTTGTTTACATAAAATGAAGGTGGTCACTGATTGCAATATTACTGTGACTATTTGGAATTGGACTATGACTAAAAAAAGTTTAAATTGTTGGATGAAATATTTGATCAGCAACAAAAAATATGAATATAAAATATTATTATAAATGTTATTATAAACACATCCCCAGATGTGCAAAGAAAACTTGAATATTACAGATAAATAAAATCAAACATAAATAGACACATTAACTAAATGATGTACAAATGAACCAGGAACATAATTCAATGGTCGTCCGTAGGTGTCGAGAATCTCGACATTTACAAAATCTCATAGGTGTCGAGAATCATTCTCGACATTTACGAAATATCGTAGGTGTCGAGAATCGTTCTCGACATTTACGAAATATCGTAGGTGTCGAGAATGATTTCTAAAAATATTTTAAA